>OV656868.1:14250450-14513299 GCA_927399465.1 Sarcophaga caerulescens | reverse complement strand
ATAAGTAGAGTGAGAAACTAGGTCGCAGTACTGACTGAAGGATTGCTTTTTTTTTTTTTTGAAGAATTATGTATGATGTAGGTATGTATGGGTTTGTTTAAAAATTATTAATTTTAAAGTCTTAACTAGGAAAAAGTTAATACGTAGCATATCGCCGATAATTTACGAAATCAAAATTAATTTTTGTTGAACTAAATAAAATAATTTCTGTAAGTCCAAAGCAATTTCAAAGTATTTTCCATAGTACTATTGATTGTTTTAATTTGAAGAACGGCACAGAACGCTTCTTAACGTTTTCGGTAACTTAAAAAGTAATAAAAGTGGGTTAATATTTAATGGATGTTGGAGTATTTCTGATTATCTTTAATATACTGAATTTAAATTTATTACAGTGACTTAATATTGGCATTAGCGGCAGTTAACCTCAATTGGATACCACATGTACAGATTGGTCTTAAAACAAATTCGTAGGCAATGATGAGTGATATCCCATTAGATACCCATTTCTCTAAAATCTTTATTTTTTTAATTTCTTGCACTTTAGGTACATGCAAAAGTGTAAGTACCACTAGGAAGAAGAAAAGACAGTAAATTTCAAATTCAAAAACCCAGTAAGTTAAAATATTAAATCCAATATTTAGTACGATATCCCTCAAAGCCCAAGCACTTCATTTACATTATTTGACATTGAATAATCCAGCTTTTTGCTGTTTTTAGTTGATTTTACAATGGGGTTTGAACTCGGGCCTTCAGTCTAATAAGCCAACACACTACCTACTAGACTACAGCTACTTGCGCAATTTTGAGGCGTAATTTATGCATGCACCTGTACTGAACTCAACTGACCCAGAAACTGAGGTTAAACGAGTGATATGTGTTCACTAAATGGGCTCTGAAGCAATTGGCAATTGACTTTAAATTTTATACATACACCACGTTGAATGATGATGCCAATTTCTGTATGAATGACTACGTGAAGAAACAAATTGTCAAGCCCAATGCATTCCAGCATTTTGGCCTAGCGATATTTCAAACAATGTAGGGATTTCGATGATATCTCACACACACAATTTATTTTATTTAAATTCAAAGATAAGATGTAGTCTAGTAGGTAGTGCGTTGGCTTATTAGATGTGAGGCCACGGTTCAAACACCAGGCCAGGCATCTCCAACAAAATGAAATATGAAAAAATATATCTTCGGGGACTTCCTCTCAACAGATTTTTAGCAAAAATTCAGAGAGTAAATGAAAAGTTTCCCAAAAATTTGTCCTTACGAGTCCGTTTTAAACTGTAGATTTCAGTTGATACCACTAATAGAAAATAAGAACAGAACATCCCTTGGTATACAACATCTCTTCGTTTCATCTTTTATCTTGATAAAAGGCGCATCGAAAAGATAAACAAATAATTCCGCGTTTCTGATGCAGTAGCACACATGCAATTTAATGAGTCGATTGCAACCCTCTTATCGATATAGACTGAAATTACTCAGTTTTTGTATCAGGAATTTCATTTCATTGGGATTGATCTTTAATGTGAAGCTTTTAATTGTTTCGATTTAAAAAAAAATATTTTAACTTCTCCTTTTTAAAAGAAGGTTTGCAATTCTTAAAAATTTCTCAAATTATTGTTCGTTAGCATTCTATCTTATTTGAATTTAACACATTAATTCTCTTCTTCATAACTAATGAATATTTGCAATTCTTTCTCTAATTTGTAATTTTCTTATTTGTCCACTGAGACGTATGAATATTATTTTCCTTAAATAGTACTCATACGTCTGAATGGTCGGTGGTCTCAAGGGATTATTTCTTTTTATTAATTTCTTAAAGCGTAATACTAAATAATAAAATGAAATTAGTTTTCTTTCAAAAGTTTCATTTGAAATATTTTCCCCTTCAATTACAAGAGTACAAAACATAAACACACACCTCTCCCATATAAACAATCAAATTAGTTGTAAAAGATGTGAATTGTTCTTAGAAATTGTTTCCGATTTAACACCTGATGTATAATTTAACACCTGAATGTAATAAAAACTAAAAGAAACCGACTAAAAAAATGGAGAATGATACAAATTAAATAAATAAATTGGAAAAGCAAAAAAAAAACACACACACACACAAATGGTTGTTACCAACCAAAAATATTAATTAATTAAATGCAAAGCAATTTATCTTACACTACGCTAGAGATATAGAAACGGAAAAATGAAAAACGAATGTGAGTTTAGAGAGCTGAATGAATAATTCCTAAAAACTTGCCGTGAACAAAAAATTCGAATGATATTTCTTCTTGACGCGGAAAGAATGCGGCTCACATTTAACGACTTCTGCCGTGGGTGCAGATCCGCTGAGGAAGAGCAGACTGTTATCCACTTTCTTTGCCAATGCCCATCTCTTGCGAGGTGCAGATGTAGGTTATTTGGCTCTCCAACCCTTGTCAGCTTGACGGAGCTACCGTCCATTGATGTCAAGGATATAACCTCGTTTATCAAGCTTTCGGGCTGGTTTTCCTGCGTGGGGTAGTCGTGCTTTAGATGTGCAGCCCTTGCGCTGACCAATTTCTTCCTCCCTGGTTCGGAGGAATTTGGTCAGTACAGAGACTGCGTTCACTTGTGGCATCACAACTGGCCGCTATGCGTGCTCAAGTGAGCTTTTGGTATCAAAACTACCACACTAATCTAACCTAACATAACATTTCTTCTTGAAGGTTGTAACAAAAAAATTGTAACAGAACTTTTTTCTCGCCTTATCTTCGAATGAGTTTACAAAGTAATTTATTTTTACACCCTCAATATAGTACGTACATATGTGTCAGGTTTACAATTATTTGTACACATACACCTGTTACCGTATATTTTATTTCTCTTAGCCGGAGATCGAGCCTTAAAAAAGCTTCATAATTCGAGCTTATGTATCACACTTTTCATTTTAACAAAACTAAAACATGGAAGGGGTCTTACTTGGGTCCGCATTTGGGCCCATTTTGGTGCACAAGTTATTCTACTGGGTTCCAACCATTCCGTAAAGAAAACCATCCCGAAAGCAAAATAATTCTTTCTATTGAAGTAATATTTATTTTATACAGTTCGCCCAGATATCAGAAAATGAGAGGTTAGAAACCTCCGTCCAGAGGCACATGAGGTAAAAGACAGTCTCCTCCTTAGACCCACAGCTCCTGCAGACGTCATTTACCGAGACTTTCAGCATGAAAATTACAATGGTCCGTAAGAATTGTTATTGTGTGATGGATGGTAATGTGATTTAAGGAAAAAAATTGAGTCGGTTCTCTTCTTATATGTACGTGTTCAGCAGAGTCTGGCAATATTGTAGAGCGCTATTTTCACTCTCCTCCCATGAGTGCTTGAGATCAAGAATCAACCACAGATATTTAACTCTCTTGGGAAAGGAAATTGAAACTCATTGACGGTCGGTAAGCTGAAAGTAGGGACCTTATATCGTCTGGTAAAAACCATAAATTTCATTTTGAGAGAATTGACACTTAAACCAGACGATATGCACCATTCAGTTAAAAGAGTGAGCGAGAGAGATACTGATACTATAATGCTCAGATCGTCCGCTTAACCATAGACCATAAAACCATGTCATTGCCGTTTGATGTAGTATGATATTCCAAAGTAGGGGTGAGAAAACACTGCTTTTTGATGTGCCTCTATTCAACTCCCTTGCCATATGAACCTTTCCTAGACAGGTATTAATTATCCTTTCGGCCAAAAGTTCAGCAACAAATTTCGTAATAGGCTCGCTAACATTCCGCCTATTATGGGTTCTGACAACAGCCTCCGAATGGACATTGTTGAAGGCGCCATCCACACAACTTTAAATATTGCTCTTCCAGTATGTGTAAGTTCACGGAGGAGATGTTGAGCAAATACTGTTTCATTGATGTAACATGGGTAGACATGGGTAATCCCCATCGATTACCTATACCTTGATAGATGCCCTCAATATCCTTTGAAAGTTGTAAACTAATAGAGTCAGGAGTTTACTGAAGATTATTAAAATATGGTTGGAGCATTGGATTTTTATCTGCCTCTATAAAGATTTTATATTGTAACATGAAAAGTTAAATTTAGGATGAAAAACTATTGCACTTTCTTTGTAGATACTCTGAAAACAATGAAAGGAACATGAACTAATGGTCTGCCACTGGTATCTTCACACTAGAACGAGTTGGTCGATTTATTAGATACGTACAAATCCTATATTGCGAAAAAATTATGGAATAAGCATAGATTCTGCAAAACACCTAAAGTTGCTATCCTATACTGCAGTTGGTGTGGCACGAAATATGGCTTTCGGATCTGTGGTAAGCAAGAGAAATTATTATCTTGTATACCAGTATGCTTGTTCATACCAGTTTTCGTCAGGTCAGCAATAATATTTTAACATCAATATAATCAACATCAATACCATCATTTCAATATATGACCATTGAGGAATCGTGGTACACAGGATGAAAGAAGAACTAAGGACAGTTCTAACGAGCACCTGAAACGGGTGTACACAAAATAATTGCGTCGCAAAGGATTTGGGGGATTTCTAGATGGATTATTTGGAGGTGATAAATGCTTTTTTAATACTGTTACGTTTATGAGTTCGTAGATTGCAAATAAAATAAAAACAAATTTTTGTTTACTTTAAAATCAATTCTTTATTGTTCGCACAATTCCGTGTGCCACCTTTCACGACTTGATTTAAACAACAACAATTTGCTTTAATTATTATTATTCTTTACACTCTTCCGCGTACACAATAACAATTGTTCAATAGATCTTTATAACAGAGATCTTCAAACCACAATTATTCTCTTCAAACGCAACGTGTCTTCACACAAGACTGACTGAAATCTTTCTGAATTGCCGTTGCCTGCTCTGTCTTGCCTTTTATACGGCAGGGAAAGCAGTCTGATGAATGCACTTGAAGGAGAATGTCTTTGCCTTCGCGAAATCTCTATAAATATAAATAAGTTGTTTATTGTTATTTCTGCATTTTGTTTACGTTGTCCTTGCAGTGTTTTTGTTGCCTGTTTACTCGTTTATATCCTTTTTATTATACTGATGTTGTTGCTATATTATTGTTTATTCGTTGATCATGTAAACAAGCCCATTGTTTTTGTTTTTCGTAACAATGCTGTAAATACGAAAACCATGCTGAACATTTATTAGACTCCTTCGGGATTTGTACCCCAAATCTGCTCTTAAGTATGTATTTTAAATTGTTGTTTAACCGATTCTCTCAGTAAATGCTTTTCTTTCATAAACCTTGTATATGCTGGAGAAAACATTTCTTTTTCTTAACCAATTAGCAGAGAAGACAAGCTTTTACTACTGCATAGTGGCTGACTTATTTATTTATTTATTTAATTTTTTTATTGTAGTAACACGTAAACAATAATTTTTTTTTTTCAATACAACAACAAATTATTGGCAACAAAACGAACAAATTCGCAATTATTAATTCGCTGTTAGTAATTTAATAAAAAAATTAATATTTATTCTGAAACCATTTAATAGCTTTCCTCAGCATAAAATATTTGAAATCATAATTTAAACCGAACATGTTAACATGCAGTTACTCAGAAGCTATAAAAATCGAAATAATTTCCAATCAGCAGTTTTGTTGTTATTGGTATTGTTTATAATTAAAATAATAAATTATTATAATCAGTAACAAACATCCCATAAATGTCTGTTAAGATTTCATGTTTTTTGTTGCATATAAATTATCGTAAAAAAAAAATATAATTTTACATGAACTAATAACAATAACAACATAATTAACGACAATAACAGCGACAGGACATAAGTTGAGCATAACTTAACCCATTTTAAAGGGGAACAAAAACGACAAGCATAACTTTATGAAATTCTTAATTTAAAAAATTCAGAATAACAAAAACATTAACACAAAGACAATAAAAGGCGGTATACTCCAATTGGCACAGTGGCCACTAATAAGGGAAATTTAGAAAACACCTGTTGTCAATGCAAAATATATTTTCCAGTTTTTTTTAACTCCAATAGCTTCTGTTGTGGTGGAAGGCATAACGTATAAAATTTCAAAGCTTTCCGGGAATTTAATCGGCGCAGTTATACATTGTAAACTATTCAGAACATTTATTTACTTAATTATTTGGTCGTTACAACCCATTAGTCAGGATTACAACCTAGCTTCTCACATTACTCATATTGTGTGTGCTAGTTTTATCGAACATGTCGTCTTCAAACGAGAGGTTGAGAAAATTTTCATGGCAATTTTATTTTACTCACAGAGTTTTTGACAAAAGATTACTGAGAAGAAGTCATTGAAAGAAATATTCTTTCATATTTCACTTTGTTCGCTATGTCTGAGCCAGTGGTTGAACCACAGGTTCTAACAAGCCAACATATTACCTACAAGACTACGGCGACTACAAATTCCGCTGATAAGAATCATAACTGAATCACGATCGGGCCAATAATATATCGTTGATTTTATCAAACCTACAATCAAACTCTGCTCTTGAATTTTTCAGATCTTTACATTTATCAAGAGACATTTCGGCCACCTCTTATTGTTCCCGTACAACGGTGAACTAAATTTCATAAATCAGCTCGCAAATCACTACTCGGATAAAGAAAGAACGAAAATATATTTTGCGATTAGAACTTTGACAACTCTAGTACAGAATGCCTGATACTGTTAGGTGATCGGCACACAGTAAATATTAAAAGAGTAGCAGTATTTAGAGCAACTTGCTGAAAACCAATTTCGTACAAAATTTAATTGTGTTTAATCAAAAGCAACCCCCGGATTTGTATTTTTCACAAAATTAATTCGATCCTTATGACTTACTTAACTTACTTAATTGGTCATTACAAGCCTTTAATCATCAGGATTACGACCAAGCTTTTCACACCACTTTGTATGTTGTGTGTTTTCATTTTGTTTCATTTCATTTCATGAGTGGCAACCTACAGTTTTAACCCATTAACGGCTGACCCCAGAATCCGTGGTCCGATTTCGGTGAAATTTGGCACAAATAGTATTTGGAGTATTTGTATTGATATGAATATTTTTATTTTTTTTTTAAGTGTCGTGGGGGCCTTTGTAGGGCATGGGTATTTTTCTACCCACTTCGGCATAAGTGTGTTCTAAAATAAAATTTTTTTCCCTTTATTATATGGCGACTAGACAACATAGTTAAGCTATTTTTTAGAGATTTATTGAAAATATACACGTTTGTGACAATAATAATTTTGACAAGAATGATAAATTTGCCAAAATTACTCCATTAAACAATGCACTGAATAAAAAATTCATGCAATTTGGCATATTTTCTCATAATCTTTCTGTGTATGAACAGATGATCGCATATTATGGTCGCCATTCCCTAAAGATGTACATAAAGGGCAAGCCAATACGATTTGGCTACAAATACTGGGTGTTAGCTTCCATGACAAGATATTGTTATTCCTTTATTCCATATATTGGCGTTTCTGCTAATAAAAATGCTGACTATGGCCTTGGAGAAAACGTGGTACTACGACTATTAGAGAATATTTCAGATCCAAGTCAATATAATGTTACATTCGACAAGCCATAATTTATTATGTACATTATATCGAAAAGGTTATTTTGCAACAGGTACTGTTCGAGATAATCGGAGCAATCACGCATTGCTGGATGCTATTAAATTGATGAAAAAGAAACTTCGGTTTTCATCAGATTTTTTCTTTGACAAAAATAAAAATTTTATCGCAGTTCGCTGGAACGATAATCCGGTAATTACCTGTACACATATTTATTATCATGTTATACCTATGTATGTGTATATTTTAAATCTTTCTGAAGGTGGTAACTGTGATATCTAATTTTTTGGGTGCAAAACCGATGTGCAAAACCAAAAGATATGACCGTAAACATCGCATGATGGCTGTCGTTGAACAACCATACATACATAATACATGCATATAATCAGCGAATGGGTGGGGTTGACTTATTCGATAATGGCGTCTAAAATTATCGTATTCTAGTCCGCGGAAAAAAGTGGTATTGGCCATTACTCACTAACACTGTTGACGCAGCTTTGGTAAACGCATGCAAACTACACCTATGAGCCAACTCGATTTTTGGGTTAGCGTTGTTGAAGCGTTGGTAAAAATTCGTGAAAATCGACGCCGTGATGGAAAAGTTGTCACAAATGCTCAGAAAATAGCAAAACACACTGACAAATTTGACCACATGATTGATAAAATTGAAAAACGCTGTCGCTGTGCGCAATGTGATGGGGAAACAGAGTACGGTTGTGCAAAATACAGTTTGAATGTGTATCCAAGGGATTCTTTTGCACAATTTCATGCCGGAACTACCAAAAATATAAAAAAATATAGAAAAATAAATGATTTGAAATTTCTATTTGAAATTAATTTTTAAAAGTTTTATGAAAAATATTTCATTCCAATGCCTAAGTGAGTATATTTATACCCATGTTATTTAATCGCACCTGTAGCTTAGGTAAGTAGACCAATTTAAGTGAAAGTATTTTTATCGGGTGGAAATATATTATATTACATGGCATCTAAAGGTTTTTCTGAGAATATCATCCATACATATTCCACAGAAGTTCTTTCTACAAAATTTTGATTTTGAAAATTTCGTGATCTTTGTCCTTTTTTCTGTCATCCAAAAAATGTGAATATCATGCCTTACTAATTTTTTTAAACCGTTCTATGTCTTCTTTACTCGTTCTTAAAGAAACTTTTGGGCTCTCGTTTAGTTGGGTCAAGATAGAATTTTTAAAAAAACTTCTTTTTTTGGGTATTTTTCTACCCATTCGGCGTTAATGGGTTAAAGTCGACTCCGAACAACAGATTTTTGAGAAACACTTCTTGGCAATTTTTTATTTACCCTCAGAAATCTGTTGAGTGGAAGTTGGCAAGGAAATATGTTTTCATATTTCGTTTTATTGAAGACATCTGACCTGGGGTTTGAACTATGGCCTCATGTCTAAAAGACTACGACGACTTCAGGCTCAATATTTTTTTTTTGCTCTCATTGGTATTTCTAAAACATATTAACGTATACATTTTTAATTTAATGTCAATATCTTTTTTACACTTTCTAAAGACCCATGTGTTCCCAAATTGGCACAGCGGCCATAAATGGGTTAACGCAACGCAAGACTACACAAAAATGTAATTTTAATTAATTTTTATTTAAAAAATACGATACTATAGCTGTAGCATCACAATACAAACAAAAAGGAAAAACACATGTAAATATCATACGGTTGAGGACGATTATTAATTGCAGCATAAAAGTTGCATGTGCATAGCACTGAACAATTATAGTACACAGTAATCATAATAAAAAATCAATTTAAATACGATAATTAATTTTACGATCGTTTATATTCAAGTTTTTTTTTATATTGTGTAGCGTTTTTGGTCGTATTATAATATCTGATAATCGTAATACAATCCGATACATCCCTAGAAGGGAACGCAGTTATCTCGTAGTTGGCAGTCAACGTGTTAATAGCCAGACGGCGTCATCGGGTAGTACTTCTTAGAAAATGAAGTAGACCAAGCAGTTAGCGTGAATGTTGTTGTGGCCAGAAATTGAGGATATGGAAGTGGACGACACGTGTTCCCAAGCAATGGTTCTTTAAATTTAATGGCTGTGTTATCCTACCATCATGTGATTTGACACCGTTGGACTTCTTTTTTTAAAAGGATAGATGTACGCCAGAAGGCAAGAACAATACAAGAACCATAGGAAGAAACCATTCGGTATATGAAGGACATTGAACTTCAGATAAAGGTAGATATTTACATATAATTGTTATGCATCCTTCTATTGTAATAATAAAAAATGTTAAAACAATTCTCTGAAGACTTTTTGTTTTATTAACAATTCAAACCGCGCGTTTAGGTTGGAAAAATAAAATAAAAACATAAAAAGGGCAGATCTTTTGAGCCGTTTATGATTAGTGGTTGTTTAATCGAAGGTTCCTTGCCGTTTGGCTTGGAAGAACTTCGTACGTACATAGCTGTAAACAGACGCAACAAATTCTTACGACTGGAATATAATCGATTTTGACCTGTGTTTGTTAACGGAATATGTGCGATATTTATTGGGAAAATCATTGTTTTTCACGTCACTTCCATATATGTACGTACAAAATATCTTGCCTTACATTAAATGGTCTGGTTTTTGCCGAACACGTTGACTTTAATCAACGTTCTTAACTTTTTTCGACTGTATGATGTTGCGATATTCAATGAATTTATTAAAAAATAATTTAAAAATGAAAAAGTTTTCAAATATAGGCCAAGTACGTTAACAGAAATGTTGTGCAAAATATTTGAACTTATGTTTGCTTATGGCAAATATATTTTGGCAATCAGTTTGTAATAAAATTATTTAAAATTTTTTTCCATCATAATTGCGTAGTAAAATTGCTGTGCAAATCTGTTAGAAGAGTGATGCAGAAATAAATATATATTTACCACTCTCCTGTCAGTGAAGGTATGTATATTCGTCTCATTATTTTCTTTCTTAACATTGAATGGCTGATAGTTTGAGAGATATAGTTATTGCCAATACCACCCACACGATGCCAGTTGTTCTCGCTGCCTGGTTTAATGGAAATGAATTTCATGCTAATAAGATTCAAGATGAGGGTGATTATGTTGCAACATTTAGAAATTTTAATTGCATCAGGCGAAATCTCAAATGATGTCAGTTAATAATTAACGTGTTCAATCTTCTATTAGACACAATGACGGAATTATTTGATGCAAGGAATTCCTCAATTATATTCCTTATGGATGTACGTTACGCATAGCCAAAGATTTAAATTTTAAACTAAAATAGGAAGAGAATTGTAGTCAATAGTAGTGTGCTCCAAGCACAAAACATGCAGATAAACGATTCATTTTATAGGTATGGACAATAACGTTTATTTTTACTTAAAACTAAATGATAATATTTACAAAGTGAAAATTTCAAAAATAATAATAATAAAAGGAAATAAAAGTACAATACTCTGGGGATGTGTGTCGGCAACAGATGTGGGCATTTTGGAATTTATTCAGGAAACGTTAAGAAAGAATATTTAAATATTCTAAAGAACAAATTCATCAAAAGTTCAAAAGAATTGAAAATTCGTAACGATTGTTACTTCCAACATGTCAATGAACCCAATCATACTGCTGCTAATGTGAAAATGTGATTTGGCTACCAAAGTCGCCACATGCTCTCAATACTCTTGCACAAAGTCCCGATATAGCTCCAAGAGTATTTAGGAGATCATTTGAAAAAATGGTTACGTAGGCGCTAAGCTTGAAACAAAAGTTAATTGAAAAACTTGCTCATGATGGCATGGCGGTAAACATCTGCAGGAAACGCAGGTGCATTCAATGCTAAATGCGTTAACTAAAGTGCTTAACCCTAAGCGATATCCTACTGAATATAAAGAATAGCATTTTAGTATTTTCGGCCGTTGATTTTTAAATTTACTCTGAGTTCTTCTCGGGGGTACATACATTTTTGCGGTGGAAAAATATGGAGTCAGCAGAAAGTTTGACAGTTTTTCTTATGGTTTGCGAGAAACCTTAAAAATATGTTTGTTTTATTATAAAAGAGAAACAAATAAATAAATAAAATATAAAAAATTTCAGTTATTTTTACATATTATTGCTTAAAATTCATGAATTTGTTTACACATATTGGCGTACTAAGACTTTTGATGTCCACTGTATGACTATTTGCAATAATAATAGATGGTAGAAAATAACAACAATCATTATTTAATTTGCCCAATTATTAATTATTATTAACGAATGTCAGAATATGTTAGAAAATACTCCTAGTGAGGATATCATGAAATTTCAGGCAGATATGAAAGCCACTTTTCGAAACAAAGAGTTTTTAAAAATCGAAAAAATAACCGAGTATGCAGTATATGTATGTATGTCCTATGTATGTATGTAATCATCATCGACACATCCACAAAGGTGCGATTAATAGGCTGGCGGCGTCATTGGACTGTATTTCTTGGAAAATGATGTCGACAAAGCAGTTACCGTGATGATAACAGACTTCTTGTGCCCATAAATTAACAATATTGAAGTGGACGATATGTGGTTACAACAAACTTACCACTTCCCAGATATCCAACAAAACAATGACTCTTTTCGAGATGCAGAGTTTTTAAATAACAACGTTACTTTATGCGCCAAATCTAGCACAAAACACCTTGACTGGTAAATAATATTCAAATAAAATTTAATACGAAAATTTATTTTTTGCTGGGTGAATATTTTTTTAGTGTAAGTTTGTTTTAAACTCATCAAGTTAATCGTATTTTTATTAGTTTGACTAACTTACTTACCTAAAAACCTTTTCAATTATATAGACTCTAACACTCTAGAGTTTTAAAAGCATACAGAAAAATCATTAAATCTGATTATTATCCCAAACAGTTCATAAAATCGTTTTAATTTTATTTTTTCATGCCACAAAATTTCTATCAGTGCCGGTTAATTATACGGAACGTATTTTTTACGATTTTTTTATTCGTTATGCATCCTTTTTAAACCCTTCATCAACATTATACATTAACATCAAAATAAAATACAATTGCTTGATGGTACAATATTTCATTTAAAATTTACACGTACCCCGAAAGGCACATCCTACCAAAAAAAAAGTTCCTTAATAGCCTGTTACCCTGTCATCACACTTTATTAAATATTCGTCTGAGGTGTGAAAGAGTACGTCGCACGTGAATAAAAGAATTGGATTTAATGAGCTCTTTATTAATCACAAACACACACGTCTGCTATATAATCAGGCCTAATATGGGATTTATATTAAAAAACGTACTGCATTAAATTGTATGGGATGCAGCAGTATGTGTTGCCGTTGGTGTCGGATTCTTTGGGTAAATTTCGTTTTAATGTTTGGCTTGAATTATAAAAACTCCAGGAATATTTATTTTAAATTTAAACATAGATTTGTTGATATTCCAAAAAGTTCGATTAAAAATTGTCGGTTGATGGCTGTAAAAGGTAAAATATGGGGCAATACTAATTTTATTAACCTTCCTATACCCGCGCGAGACCGATTTTTTTCTTATTGCGATTTTTTTTTTGTAAAAAATAGTGCCAGTAAGTTGATATCACTGGTAGCTTCATTATTCGTAATAAGCTTCGTTTTTGCATCAAAAACAATTTTTTGAAATAGTACCAAGGATATAGGATTTTCCATTGTCGGTCTCACAGACCAACGCGCGGGTATTGGTGTTTCACTTTTTGGCGCGGGTATAGGAATGTTAAGCATACAATAGTACGTTCTCGCTTAAGGGATCTTAGACGATCACACAAGTCGTAAGACATATCAAGTTTTTGTGTAGAAGAGAGCGAATGGTAATCTCAATATAAAGGGTGGGTTATTTAAAAGTTTAAATTTAGTCAAATTTATTTATTTTTTGTTGTGAAGTAAAATTGTTCCGCTTAGAAGTGGAATATTATTTCATTCATATGGCTGCCGCGGCTGGCCTTGCAGTACCTCATTCGATCCTATCTCGGTAATGACATCACGAATGTTGGCCTTCAAATGCTCAGTTGTCTCTGGTTTGTCGACATAACACTTTTCTTTAACGTCGCCCTACAGAAAATAGTCCAACGGTGTCAAATAACAGCGGCCAATTGGCATCACCATTTCGGCTAATTAAGCTGCCGTCAAACGTTTGACGCAATAAATCGATTGTGGAATGAGAAGTGTGGCAAGTTGCACTATCATGTTAAAACCAAACATCATTCACAACAATACCATGAAGAGCGGTTATCATGGTACCATAGGTGTCTCCATTGACCGTAATCGTAGCGCCGTCCTCATATTCAAAGAAATATGGGCCAATGATGCCTGCGCTCCACAAGCCGCACCAAACAGTCGCTCGTAATGACAGCGTTGGCACTTGTAAGATCATGTGTGGACTTTCTGAGCCACAAATACGGTAATTGTTGTTATTAACCACCAATATGAAAGTGAGCTTTCATCCGAAAAGATAATATTTTTTTGGCTAAATTGACATCATCGTGCACTTTCTCCTTGGGCCATCAAGCGAAGCTAAAACGATGAAGATGGTCATGCGGCTTCAATATTTGAACCAATTGAACTTTGTAAGGTGTCATAAAGAGATCTTTTCGCAAAATTCCACGTAAAGCATACATGTTGGTCCTTCTCTGTAACAAAATTTTGCAATTTCCGACTTATTGTCTTTGTTTTGGAAATAAATCCCAATTTTGCTCAAGCAAATATCGATTCATTACGTTCAATGGAGAAAATGTACCGAATTTTGTGACAGAATTGAATGACAGATTCGAAATATCCGATGATTTAAATTTAAAACGATAGATGGCACACCCAATGTAATGAGAGTGCAATACATTGAGAGAAAACACGTATGGGAATTATGCTATAAACACAAAAACGCAAAGCAGCAAGCACAATAATTTTCAATTGCAGCCTCAGCTAAGCTGAATACGTACTAATTATAATCAAGATAGCAGCATCAAAGCATAAGCAAAACAAATAAAAAATAAACAATTTATTAATTCTCTATCAATTGTGCCACTAAATTATATTGACGGCATTAATCCTCTCATAGCCACCACAAATCCTCTTACTGTAAGCACTATTCTATCTCATTTCTGCGAATAAAAATAGAAATTAGCCTAAAAGGAAAGCAGCAAAATCTGCCTCCAAAATAATCATTTCCATATACACCCATGTATTCTATTTTTGAGATATTGCTACTATACTGTGTTCAGACAGGCACTTTTATTAAGTCAGTATTCGTTTATTTGAGTACAATATTTTAAGTGTTCAGACACATAATATATGCAATATTTATTTGACAGTGGTCAGCAAAACAGCTGGTTGTTTTAACAACATTGTTTTTATTTTGTTTTTTTGTTATGTTGTTTTTTTGTTTGTAGTTGTTGACATTTGACTTGTCAAAATCAACTGGAAGTGTTCGGAAAATTGTAATATGCTCACTGAACGTACTTATGACAGTGCTGTATTTTAAGTTTTACTCAATATTATAATAATTTGCGTATTTATTGCGCAATAATTAATTGAAACTTTATATGAAATATTGAGCTCAATAATGGCGTTTATTGCGATTTACGCAATAAAAGTGCCTGTCTGAACATAGTATTAGACTTATTCATACTGCTCTCTTCGTTTTTCAAAAACTATTACACTCCATTAAATCAGTAATGCATCACTATTTTCATTTGTTTTCTTTTTTGTCTTTTACTAATCGCGTAGACGTGTCGCCGTAGTTTAGTAGGTAGTATGTTGGCTTATTAAACATGAAGCCTCGGTTCAAACCTCAGGTCAGCCATCTCCAATAAAACGAAATATAAAAAAATATTTCTTCAGGGATTTTCTCTCAGTAGATTTCTTCTCTAATCAAAAATCTCTCATTCGAAGTCGACTTTAAACTGTAAATCCCGCCAGTTATGTATATAGTGAACACACACAACATAAATGATGTGAGAAGCTAGGTCGTAATCCTGGTTAAGGGATTGTAATGACCAATTATGTATTTAAACGTGTAAATTTTTGCTCGCCTTTTTAAAATACCTGATGGAACTGTGAAATGTTTTCTTTCTGGCTTTACGTATGTAAACCGCCAACGTGTAAATTAAACAACTGCATGTGTGAGTTTGAAAGAAAATAAAAATTGGGAGTGTAAAGCCGTCTGTGTTGTAACGACTACCAACGTTTATCTGCTGAAAATTTATTTTTGTTTTAGGTGCGTAAGAGTGTACGAAAGTTTTTAAATTAAAGCTTTGCTGAAGTATGTGTGTGGTATTTAGGGTTTCAGTAAATGACTGCCTCATTAATGAAATGTTATGTTTAGAATGCCATTTATTTTTTTCTTTTTTGGTTGGCTTTCTCGCTCAATAGGAGATTTCAGTGCGGTTTGATGAATTTGCAACACACGAAACACCAGAAAACAGATCAAACAATAACAAAATACATTCAAACACACCAGAAAACACAAACAGTAGAGGTGCATGTGTAGAAATAAATTTTATTTCATGGTGATTTTGTTTTGATTTAATGAAACACAATATTTAAAATACTCCTCAAAAATATATGTAAGCAGTAATAAAAATGAGCGGTGATAAATTGAAAACAATTTATTATTTAAATGCAACACTGTTTAATACACGTTAATTAAGATTTAAGGGGTTAGCAGCTGCGGTTTTTAAAGAAGGTTGAAAAATATTTACCTTTAAAGCAAAAATGTTAATAACACTATGCGACAAAATACAGAAAATTAAATACACCCGAGTAACTACCTAGTTTAAGTTGTTCAGTTAGTTGAGTAGAACTCAAAAAATTCTTTTTTTTTATTTTTCTCGAACCCTCCAAACTTGTTTTATTTGACAAAAACTGTTTTTTTTTGGATTTTACGCACAAATTTGTTGATTAAACAAACATTTCTGAACCGATGTTCAAAATTTAAACCTTATTAGAAAGGAGAGGGATGGGCCTTTAAAATGGTGTACATATAAATATTATTTGACTTGATATGCTATGGGGTTTGATGAGGTAAACTTGACAAATGGGAATTTTTTTCATATTTTTCAAGTTTGCCCATTCATAGTAGCAAACTTTAATTAAAAAATATGAAATAAGTGATGACATTCTGAAAATACATTATCTTGTGAAGAGATTGACGCAGTAATTATTTAAAGATTCTAACAGTCGAGTTACATTTTTCATATATGTATATATTTTATCAAATGAACTTTCAGTTCAAAAATTTTCAGAATTTTTGATGGATCTTAATTGTTTATCGGAAAATGTGTCAATGTTTGCGCAAAGCGAAATAATAATATTTTTGGAAAAAACACAAATATGAGCCGACTTCTGGTAGTCGTGCAAACGTGAAATTGTTATATTTTGCGATAAACAATCAAGATCCATCAAAACTTTTGAAAATCTTTAAACTGAAAATTCATTTGATAAGATGACATATAGAAAAAATATAACACGACTGTTATACTATTTAAATTATAACTACGGTAATATTTGTCCGATTTGATCAAACAAAGTGTTAATCTCTTCACAAGATAATGCATTTTCATCGCTTATTTCATATTTTTTAATTAGATTTAGCAACTAAGTAGAGCTAAACTTGAAAAAATAAGAAAAAAAATAATATTTTCCAAGTTTACCCCATCAAAACTCATAACATATAAGTTTGAACAAAACGTTTATGTACACCGCTTGAAAGGCTAATCTCTCCTTTTTCTAAAAAACTTTGGATTTTTAAAATAGGTTCAAACATATTTGGGTAATAAATAATTTTGTTTGAAAAGATCTAAAAAACAGTTTTTGTCAAATAAAACAAGTTTGGAGGGTTAGAGAAAAATAAAAAGAAGTGTTTTTGAGTTCTACTCAACCTTGCGAATAACTCAGACTATGTAGTTACTCGGGTGTATTTTCACTGTCGCACCGTGTAATTATTATATTCATGGTATACTTCTCTTTAATTCATAAAAACATGATTTATAAAGACCCTATTTAAACAAGTATGTTAACAATTTCTGTATGAGACCCAAAAGTTTGTAAAACCTTTCATTGCAAGTTATAATGGGACAATGTTTTCATAAATCTTTTAATATGTTTTTATTTAAAATTTTTTTTTGGTTCTCTTTTAAACCAATTATATTAACTACAAAATAGAATTTTTTATTTTTCTGGCTGAAGGATTTTTATTTTGTGTTTAATTGCCTTCGCTGTAAAATTTGTTTTAGAAAAATTTCCATTTTCTTTATGCTCTTTTGGCATTACAATTCCACTCTTTATGCCTTTTATGTTTACGCAATAAATTATTGGAGCATAAATCATCAGCCGAGAAACATTTCTTTTAATATTTTGCTAAGCTTAGAAATTTTTTAAATTTTACTTCCTAGACAGTGTGAAGACGAATGTGTAGCATAAATATTCTGTAAAAAATTTGAAATGAAATCAAAAGAATTTTTTTTTTTTTTTTTTTTTTTTTTTTTTTTGTTTTTCAACTGGAAAAAGAATTATTGTCAGGTGAAGAACATTGTTTTGATTTTTAAATTCTAGGAAAGGAAATATTCGTTGCAAAGCATTTAGAAACGACAATGTAAGACAATATTTTAAATAATCCGAATGCCACATGCTGTATGAAGTGACATTTTTTGCTTCTCCTAACTGACAGAATACAAAATTCAATTCATGCAGAAATTTCTTATAATTTTTAGAAAATATTCTAACTTGCCAATGATCTTATTAAATGGTAACTTACAGTTCGTTCTTATGTTGTGCGTAAATTTTTATACATCTGTGGCGGGACCTACAGTTTAAAGTCGACTCCGAACGACGGATTTTTGAGAAACTTTTCATGGCAATTTTATTTACTCTCAGAATTTTTGCCAAAAATCTTCTGAGAGGAAGTCGAGGAAGAAATATTTTTTATATTTCGTTTGTTGGAGATGTCTGACCTGGTTATGAACCATTGACTTACGTCTAATAAGCCAGCACACTACCTACTAGACTGTGGCGACTTCAGTAAATATTTGGCTTCAGCAAATTTATTCAGCTAGCTTTAATACTACAAATCAATTAAACAATATACATCAGAACAAATTGAGTATGCTGAGAGCACGTGGTTCAACTGCTGTGAAAAGTTTCTCAAAAATTCGTACTTCGTAGCCGACTTTAAACTGCAAATCTTGCTACTCATAATTAAAATTAACAACCACAACATTGGTGGTGTGGTAAACTACATTTTTATCCGAACTAAATGGTTGTAATGATCAATTCATTAAGTGAGTTAAGCAATTTTATAATAATTTTTATGTAGAATGAAGTGATTTTCGCTTATGTCGAATAACTTCATTGTTGAAAACCCTACTTAACAGAAACCAGCCCGAATGAAAGGTTGGTCTTGAACTGAAGGGATGTTTGTAGATTGTTGCACGAATTTTCATTGTTAAACATTGGGGTATCATCTAAAAACTACAAATACTGTATAGAAAAATGTATTAATAGGATTCGTATTTCCTAAACTTCATCGGAACAATGCAATAAAATGGAGAGAAAACATTGTTCAAACTTTCTTTTCATTGTTTTCCCTCAAACAGTTCATCTGATTTTGTATTAATCAAATATGAAAACTGTATGGGGTTAAAAATTTAAAATTTCTTCCGCTCGTTCTATTCAATAAAAAATTTTCTCGACTGAAATTTGCAAAAAGTTTTTATTCTTAATTTTAAAACAAACGTTTAACTACTCTACCCATAAAAGAGGAGGTAATTAGTGTTTCACACAAAACTAAACGTCAGCTTAAAATTTTATTTAACCTGAGTTTGTCAGCTCGAGCAGAATTGTATGAAAATGAAAATTCCAACAACAAAAACAGAAAAGAAAAATTATAAAGAAATTTGTTAAGTATATCAACTTTTTTTCCCGGTTGTCACTCATAAATGTTTGACTAAATTTTTACAAAAGTTTAAAAGCTGTCAACATAATTTGAAACTTTCTCATGTTGTTGTAACATTTGAAGTAACAGCAAACAGGAAGATAAACAGCAATAAGCAATGACGGTAACTTGGAAACAAATTCAAAACAGATTCAGTTTCAGTCACTCAATTTACTTAACGCTTACACACATATTCATATACCATAACCAAAAAAAAAAAGTAATCTTTTGTTTTAAAAATGTTGTTATAATTTGTCATATTAAAAATTGTCAAAATTAAAAGTCAGATTTTCTCCAGTCTCACCCCCCAGTTTGGTGAAAAGAACTCTGTAGCGAAAGTGAAAATTTTTTGTAGCCGCACAATTACGAAACGAAAGTTTACATTGTGTTGTTCTGTAGAAATATTAAAGTCCAGCAGCCAAATGATCTACTGTAATGTTATCATTCTTTATAAGATTACCTTATAATTATTCCTTCGGTGACAGTAAGAATGACTCCTGACTTGATAAGCATGTGAATATTTTCTGGAACTCATTCATAATGCTGCCTAAGTATGTGTTCTCTCCATTCAAGAAGAAATGATTCCTTCTTTTTTCCCTTGTTTAATTAATAAGTTTGTAACATCTGAAACCCATCTGGCTGAGGAAAAGTCTCCCGTCTCTCTAACTTTCCTCTTGCCAAGTAAAGTTTTTATTTTACTTTATTTAAAGTAATACTCAGGGGATAGCCCCTACTTATGCAGCGCATTGTGTTGGAATTAGGAAAATAGGTTATGGTTAAGAGGACAGAGGGAGTAGCGTTTGCGGACATTAGATTTGAATATTTTTACATTTGTCCAATTCACATGACTTTGTATCGTATTCGAAATGTCAACCGTCCTCGTATTTATATATATGCACTAGGGATGCCAATCGGGAAATCCCGAATTCCGGGATTTTTTAAAACTTGTCCCGGGATTTTTCGGGATTTTCGGGATTGTGAATTTATATGTACTTTATGAAGAATGCAAAAGCCCTATAACATCAATTAATAGGGTCACTGAGTTAGATACTCAACTGTCCAAAAAAATATATTTATTTGCATCAGGAGATGAATGAGGTGAATATTTACAAGCTGCATATAGCTATCTTGGAGCTATTTTACCAACAAGTGTTTATTGCGAAAGGTGTTTTTGAACGGAGCGTATGTTGACAACAAAATTCGTTCAAGACTATCAGTTAACAACCATAATATAATTATTTTGGAGTCCAAATAATTTTCTTAAAACTAATCTATTTGTATATATGAATTATTTTTATTTTTATTAATTTACGCTTTTTTGTTACTTTTTGTTTTATTTTTTTATATTTTATAGACATATAATTCTGATATATGTAATTGGAATATATGTAACTGAAATTGTTAATAAAATATGTTTTTTTCATTTTTATTATTAAGAGAAAATCGCGAAATACAGGGATTTTTCGGAATTTTTGGATCTTGAATTATCCCGAAATATTTTTTATTAATTTTTAAAAATCAATCCCGTTTGGCATCCATAATATGCACACATACACATTAATCTAATAATACATAGACACAGGACGAATGTATATAGTATAGAAACCATCCGTTTTAGAAAGAGACAGAACAAACAGGAGTAATAAATTGAAAATAACAGAAGAAAAATTATTCGTAAAAGATAAATTATTTGCCATTCTATCTGTTGCTATTGCTATTATTATTGTTGTTATGGTTGCCATTTTTTTAGTTCAGGAAATATCAGTTAAACTTTATATATTTCCTTTATTTGACGTAATTTTCTAAGAATATTTTTTTTTTTTTAATTTAAAATTATTTTTTTGAAGTACAATTTCTTAGAGCAATTACTCTCAGCAGATTTCCGGCAAAAACTCTGAAAGTAAATAAAAAATTACAATGAAAAGTCTTTTAAAAAAATCTGTCGTTAGGAGTCGACTTAAGCCTGTAGGTCCAGCCACTCATGTACAAAAATAAGACACGCAATATAAGCGGCATGAGAAGTTAGTTCGTAATGTATGTATGTATGTATTAAAACAAGAATTGCTATTTGTAAACATTTTAAATAGAGTAACAGATATCAGATTCACGTTATACTAATAAAATACTCACTTTGAATAGAGTTTCATCCTTAAAATCGACATTTTTTAAACTATGTTTGGGTTCAAGTGACATTCTCATATCTCATTAGCATTATTTTGATTTGGGATTTACAGCAATCTGATTTTAAATTAAAATTATTAAAGAACAGATTTTCCTTTTGCACTTTTCAAATTTACATCTTTTCATTGACAATTGATTCAAATTCTCAGGTACTCGTATACACATTTTCACTCAATTTAATAGACAAAGCCACGTTCGAAGTGAGACACAAACGTTCGATTGACAAACTCAAAGTGTTTTAAAAGTAAAATATCAATTTTCAAAAAAATTAGTAATATCTGACTAATTCTATGGCAAGGCTGCATGGCCCAGCTGGGGGCTGTTTGGAATTTGAGGAAATAATGATTAAGAGAGAGTTTTCAAAACATTCTAAAGAACAAATTCATCAAAAGTTCGGAATCATTAAGGGCTCGTAATGATTATTACTTCTAACAAGTCAATAAAACCAATCGTACTACTACTGACGTGAATATGTGATTTGCCTATCAAAATCCCCACAGGCTTAATACTCTTGCGCATATCGCCGATATGATTCCAAGAGAGTATTTAGGAAGGAAATTGTTTGGAAAAACAGTTACGTAGGCGCTAAACCTGCGACAAACGTCAACTGGAAAACTTGCTCGTGTGTACATGGCGTCAAATGTCAACAGCAAATGCTAAAGAAAACTGATACATTCAATACTAAATGAATTAAATGGAGTGCTTAACTTTAAGGGATAACGTACTAAATATTGAGTCTTTAAATTTTAAATTTACTCTGAGCTCTTCAAGAGGGTACATACACTATTTTGGTGAAAAAGTCACCAGAAAGTTTCCCTTATTTCACTTAGGGTTTGTAAGGGATCTAAAAAATTTTTTTGTTTTATAGAAAAAATAAATATAAAAAACAAAAACTATTTTTACAAATTACTAGATGACCCGTGCGAATATTTCGCACCGTTAGTTGTCATTTTTGTAACATAAAATGAAAATAATTAATAGAAAGTTTATAAAAGTATAAAAATATTAGAAATCATAATATATCATACATATTTACATACATACATACATATGTTTAAATGCTTTTATAATTCTTCTTTGATTACAATGTTAGAGGTAATGACATGATCATCGTTAACTTTTTGCCCGTACGAATCCTTAATACAAACAAAAATATCTTTCAACGTACGCACTCGAGAAAACGCCACGTATAACTGCCCATGTGAAAAGACCGGTTCTGGTAAATACAATCCTGCCTTTTGAAGGGTTTGACCTTGTTTTTCTTAAAACCTTTTTAACTGTTAAATAAACGCTGACACTATATATATGTATATATTAAAAGACACCGTATTACTACACTTCATAAAACAAACAATGCCATGACAATAACGACATTACCAAAATGGCTTTTACAACTTTATATATTATGTGGAATAGCATTACAATTAAGCGACCCTGTTTATCGCACTTGATCTAACAACTACTGCAAAGTATTGCCAAAACAGCTTTTTACAACTTAATATGCATATTATATATAACTGACTTAGTAATAAACGGCATTATAGTAAATAGCGGTATTGCCAGAATGGATTTTAATACATACTTTATTATGTAGAACTGCATTACTATTAAGCGACCCTGTATTACCACACTTGAACAAAAACATATAATCATAATGACAACAGTATTATCATGCAGTTCTATATAAAATATAATTTTTATCAATGAAAATATTAATTTTTCAATTTCTAATTATTTTTCGTCATTAGTGTTAGATATAAGCTTTAAAATGAGATATCATTCATTAAATTTGATGCGGTGGTATGGGAGATATTTGCAACCGACAAAAAAAAGTGCTTTAGAAATAATATATATGATTACTTAAAATTTATAAAATTGTTTACAAATATTGGGGTACCTAGACAATTGCTGTTCACTGTATATCTTGAATTTATATATTAAAATTTTTGCTTTTTCGAATATGGATCGTTTAACAACCGAAATACGGATAAAAGTAGTTGAAATGTCCTTAAAGAAAGTAATTATACAATCGTGGCTACTTTTCAAGCAGAAAACCGGTAACGACCATTCAAGAAATCGTGGACATGCTGCTAGAGTGCTAAATCAAAAGGTTTATAATGTAGATTTGTTTTGAAACTAAATTGCGGAGATTTTTAAACAGGGATGTGTACTATTGTGACGATGGAATATATTTTTGCTTCCACTATTTTATTGCTGACCTTACTTTGCCAATCTAAGTGAGTTAATTTATTCAATTGATTTGAAACCCATTATGTTGAGTGTGGTAATTATAGTGTTAGTATTACCACAAAAATTACTGTAATTGATTACGATACTATGCTGCTTTCAGTACCTACTTTGTAAATTAAACTTCCTATAAAACACACATTTTTCCCCACAGCACTATCACAATTTATGAAAATAACTTTATTACTGTTATTATATACATATACATAGATACACATATGAAATATAAACATCTTTTCCACAAGTATACTTTCAACCACATACACATATAATACAATTTCTCTAAATATCTTAATTTAATATCCTTTGCTTATCCTTAAAATATTCCATAATGAGGATGATATAATAAGGGTGGTAATAATGATGTATTATTTACCACTCTACTTTCTCTTTTCTTTTTGCTTGTATTTCTCGTAAATTCAGTAAAATTATGATGAATTATTAATAATGTTGACAGTCTTTTCGTTTCTCTTAAAACCACACACACAATAAGGAAATCAAAATTTTTTATTAATCCCACTACTGGTGCTGATGGCTATAAACAATTTGTTTTTTCTTTGTTGTTGTTTTCTTTTGTTTTTAATCTCAAGAGGTAATATCGTTTGGAAATAATTTCATATATAAAGTTAAGACGACAAGAGCATTAGGTTTTGGTATCACTAGCTTAAAGGACAGAGAGTCGAAATGTGGAACTGCAACTCATTTAAACAGAAAACTTTAAATTATTATGAGATAGACTATATATTATCAATTTTATTTATTTTTATTTTCTTAAAAAGGATGTGGAATTATTAAACCAAAATTTATAAATGTTTAGAAGCTTAAATGAAAGGAGTGCTGAAATATTATCACTCATTGCAAGTGGCAGCCTAAACCAAGCAATACAATATACAAAACGAACACAAATAATTGCCATACTAACATACATGGTGTAATAACTATTGGATCTTTTATTAAGCGCTTTCTATCTTTAAACTTAAATGAAACAAAGTGACATACAAAAAGGAAACCAAAATCACAAGTTGCCTTTAATTCCAGTAGTTATAGCGACGGGTATAAACAATTTTTTCTTTCCTTAACGTTGTTACTATTTTCTGTTGCTTTTTGTTGTTTTTTTCTTCAATCTCAGGAGATAATATCGAGTGTTTCATTAAGCTTTTTATCTTTAAAGTTGAATAAAAAAGAATGTGTATCAGATATTGTCAAAATTTTGAATTCGTTTGAAAGGCCTATTGGCACCATTATGTGTGGAATACGACATCGTTTTACTATTCGCTGCGACTTCTTTAAGTGGATCCCATCCGATATGTGCATTTTTCAACGCATTTCCAACGATACTACAAGAGACTATCAAACGGGGTCAAATCGAACTGCTTCTGTGACCACCTCAATGTGAGATGACCGAATCCTCAAATCGCTTGTACATAATATAATATGTGGCATGAGATGTGTGGCATATAGCACTGTACCAATGAACTCACATATCGATTGAATTCAGACCATCCAATTCAGGTAAAAAGCAATTGATAATCATCGACGTTGGATGGCTTGCTAATTCGGTGAGTAGTGTGCTAGACTATTAGCATGAAGGTCGTGGGCTTGATTCCCATCAAAGGCTTTGGTCTGTTATATTACACCGAGCATATGGCGGAAGTTACTCAGCTCGTATATAATTAAATATGATTTATAATTGTATTGTAATTAATAAAAAAAAATAAATCATCGATCTCGCCGCTAACAGTTATGGCTAAGCCAAAATCGTTCTAAAAAAAGTGTATCGACGACACACCACACCAAAATCCACTCCAAAAATTCGTTCTCGGTCTAATGTGGATTGATATCGTCTCAAATTCAACAAATTTGTTTGTTCTATGAACATATTCATCCATTTTCGATGAAATTAGAATCTAACAGGAAATTCTTTTAAAAAAATTAATTAATTGCAGGTACTGTTCAATGCTATACAATTTTCAATGGTGAAAACAATACAGACTTGCAGTCGCCGTGGTCTAGTAGGTAGTGTGTTGGCTTATTAGACGTGAGGCATCGGTTCCAACCCTAGGTCAGGCATCTCCAGCAAAACGAAATATGACAAAATATGACAGATTTCTGGCAAAAACTCTGAGAGTAAATTAAATTGTCATGAAAAGTTTCTCAAAAATCTGTCGTTCGGAGTTGACTTTAAACTGTAGATTCCACCACTCAAGCATACAAACTAACGCACACAACATAAGTGGTGTGAGAAACTAGGTCCTAATCCTGACTAAAGGGTTGTAATGACCAATTATGTATGTACATATGTATTTAAACAATACAGACTAAATAAATGACAGATGTAGCATACAGTACAGTACAGTACCCGGAGGTCGAATTGACCCATTGTACAAAACCCGATACATATATTTACATAAATGTATGCATGCTCGTACTTATATAATTTAATTTAATAACAATAGTTTTGAAACTTTTCTCTTAATTTCTATTTGTTTATATATACATATATATTTATAATCAAAGAGCCTACCAATCTATTGTTGTTTTCATATTATATTGAATACTATGAATTCAATCTGACTTCCTTTGTGTAAAGGTTTCAATAACATTATTGAATTTAATATGGTTTATAAATGAAACGTTTATAAATCATTTCGATATCTGAGTATGTCATATTTATATACGTACACATTTCTGCTAAAAACAGAAGTGAAATATTCTTTCAAAATTTATTTAAGAGCAGTTATATATTCTATGGGGTATACTTAAATAATTTGTACCGTAAATGGAACATCAAATAAAAACATTTAACAATAAATGGCTCTTTAAATCAGAAATGCCAAAAATTCCTTGGTCACATAATTAGCACACCACCATTAAAGGTGAACAAAATCATCATTTGGGCTCTTTAATAAACAATAGTAACCTTCCAGGAAGACCTGTTGTCAAACCAACCACCTTAGGTAATAGCGCAAAATTGTTTTTGCAAACTCGACCATCATCAGGTCAAACGTTTTGATATTTTGTCCTTGTCATAGTAATTCTGCCAAAAGCCCAGAACACACACAAACACGGTACAAATTTCTCTCGCATCAGGGACCAAATCACCAAATCACAATTTGTTCTACGTTTCCTAATTACATCTGGGTCTAACATTCCATATTAAATATCCGGAATATATTAAGAATTTAAATATAAAAATTTAGAAGAAAATTGCGTGTAGAAAAAAATAACAGCAAAGTAAAAATGGTAACTCAATTTTGGACAATCGAAAATAATTGCGCTTGGAATGAATTTCAGAGAAAAAAAAAAGAAATTTACGTTTGTGTAATCGTTCATTGTAGAAAATCACAATTCATAAAATGATGAACAAATATTTGCGTCTTCCCTGACTTACACTCACTGAAGAGTGTTTTATGACGCTTGATTGTCCAATAGATGCGCGTTTTCTTATACTTTGCCCGATATTTTTCATGCTTGAAGGTTGTTTACCTGTGGCGTCACAACGGGCCACTATGCGTGCTCAAGTGAGCTTTTGGTATCAAAGCTACCACTCCAACCTACCTATCTACCTCGAAGGTTGCTAATGCAACGGCACTTCAAAAAAATGCTTCTAGCCATTTTCAAAGCATTTGACAAATTGTTGCAATGTAAGCTTTCATCGCAACTTTTATTGGCAATAGTCGCTTCTGTTGACTTTCATTAAACATTCTCATGGAGCACACAGTTCAGTTTTAATTGTCTTCTCTCCTTAAAATTTTATCCACACACTATATCCATTTGACAGAAGACAAATCCTTTTGGAAATTGAGGTGAAAAGGTTAATATGTCGACTTACTTTAATCCGACCTATGAGTTAAAAACAATTTAAGAATTTTTAGAATCCTGAGTAATCGAATAGTTGACAGCTTCTTACTTAACTGTCCCCTGCACGGAACTAGATTCTATGATTTTGGAAAGTTCTTCGCAATGGTACTTACCTTAGTAACAAACATGAATAAAGTATCCTGCTCCGAAGGCGAAGTGCATGCAATGTCTTTGTCGATGATATCTTGCAAAAGTTTTGTGAATATTTGATTTCTTAAAAAACTTTTTACACTTCATCATCAGCTTCTGATAAGCTCTGAGAATATCTTTGTTTCTCGAACCAGAATATGCTTTTATTGGATGTCTTAATTCTTATCAACATTATTATTCAACATTATTAAGTTATAATAAATGTGAATTATTTTTATTTTCTTATTCGTTAAAAAAAAACACTGAAATCTCTGTTAATTATTAGCAATTATGCCGCTTGCTGGGTGAATTTCTTTTCTTGAGAGAGGCTTGAATCTTTAATGAATAGAAAAACCACAGGCAACCACAAAAGAATATAAAAATCAGCAAATCTTTTTGTTCTTTTTTATTTTAGTTTCTTTGTTCTTTGTTGTTTTTTGGTTTCTCCTTCCAAAGTGAAAGGAAAATATCTTTGAAATAAAAAAGAAAAAAAAAAAATCCGTGTTGGCGAATAGAATTTGGCAGCGAAATAATGCGAAATAAGTTTTAGGAACCATTAGCAAAAAATTTTTTTAATGTTGCAACGCAAATCGACACCTCTTCGAGTTGCAATGACCAATTAAGTAAGTAAGTAATTATGATCTACCCAAACAGTCTGGCTGCCCTAAAAGCTGTTACGAATATTTTGTCAACTATCAAGCTTTGCCATCAGTGCCATCTATTTCTTCGTTAAATCACAAACCTTTTCATGTTCATCTTAGGGACCTACAGGGAAACTGTGTACACAGACCAACGTTGACGTACAAAATATCCAAAGCTGATCAAACACTTCCGCTTCCAATCTACTTTATTGCTATTCAATACAGAGTACACCGTCATACATGCCTTTAGTGTTACTTCAGCTGCCTTATATTGTAAAGTATAAATCTACAAATGAGAGACAATAAAAGTTGTAAAACTAAATACAGAAAATACATCATTGTTTGGTTAATAAATAAATAAATCAATGGCGTAAATTATTGTCAATATAAATCATCCTTTTTTGTAACAATCTTTTACTATTGCAGCGAATGTTGTTCGCTTATTGTTGACAGCAGCTGCCAAATGAAATCCTAGAGTTTGGTTTCAGAAAGTCACTAAAATTCTTATTTTTTTTAATCCCTTTTAAGACGACGTTCATGTGTAAAGAAAATTTATTTCGTTTCCATAACTTCATACAATAAATCCTTCCACAATACCTTTTGGTTGTTCAGCCATAAATAGGTTTTTGTTTCTTTTTATGGTTTTTTAAAGCAATTTTCTGTTGGTTTTTAGTTAATGAAGCACGTCTAAACGTATTGTTACGTTTTTACCTTTTAAAAACGTTAAGAATATGAGTTCGTAGATTGCAAATAAAATAAAAATAAATATGTGTTTAATTTTAAGTCAATTCTTTATTATCTGCACAACTTTTGTGCCACTGTTAGAACTTCTTCCTACAACGATTCTTCTTATACAACGATAACTTTCACAATATGTGCTTTTTTTGTTATATTTCTCTGCTTACAACCTTCTTGTAAGCAACAACACTTATTAGTTATTCCTCTTTGCTCACAACCTTTTTTTTTTTTGTAAGCACAACACTAACAACTGTGTTCTCAAATGCAACTTGTCTGCACACAAGTCTGACCGCATTAACGCTCGATAGATTTAATTCTCACACCGACATGACGTCATCTTACACGATTAAATTCAAACTCGAACTCCGAGAATCACGTGTCTTCATACACGACTGGCTGAATTCTAACTGAATCTTCGTTGCTCGCTTTATCTTGCCTTTTATATCACTGGATCAACAGTGTGATGAATGTCCTTGAAGGATGATGACGACCTTCGGGAAACAACTTGTTTCCATTTTTGTTGTTCGTGTATCTTGTTTACTTTCGTCCAGGCAGAGTTGTTGTTGTTTTGTTTGTTTGTCTTTCTGCTATATTTTTTATACACGGACGTTGTTTTTGTTTATTCATCGATCTTGTAAACAAGCCTGTTGTTTTTGTTGCTATATGTTTACTCATTCGTTGATCACGTGAACAACTGCATTGTTTTGTTTTTGGAACTTTTGTTTATCATTTTATGTGTGATCAAGTCCATTGTGTTGTTTTTGGAGCTTTTGCTTATTATTTTAATAACACCATTTCCATTTTCGTAACAGTATGGTATGTCAATGCTGCAGTCAAACCGATTTCTTATCGATTTACTGTTTAAAACAGTCTGCTCCCATTTGTTCAGTGTCGAATGTTTATAATTTTCGATAGTACTTGAGAAGTTCAAGTTCGAAGCTGATGACGTATGAAATTTTCATTTTTAAATCCAAAGTATGGAACATTTTACTACAAAAAATCATTTAAAATTCTTAAATTGAAGTTTAATTACATGGTAGTCAACCACAACTACATGTTTTCATGACTGTGTGCCCTTCGAATTGGCAATAAATTGTGGTTCATTTGTACAATTGCCACACAAAAACCTCACTTCGAAATCTCTTATTTTTTATTGCTGTTGCATGTATTGTCGATATGCATTTCTCTCTTCAGCTTTTAATTAGGTGTGTGGCGTAAGAACAGCTTAATTGTATTCATTTATTTCCATTTCATGTACTTTTCACCAGTAATTCTCTCATTTTACGAATGCAAGGTGGGAATGAAGGAATTATTTTTTTATCAACAAATAATTCTTCTGTAACGATTAACGGTATGTGGCAGATGAATATGAAATATTATCACAGATTTTCGTTTGCGAAATTGTAACCTGGTTTTATTATTCATTCATCGAATAAGTTATGACATTAACTGAGTGTGCGAGGATGGATTTTAATTAAAAGTTGGTGTAATAAATTTGTATAAAAAACTCGTCATAGTCTAATAGGTAGTATGCTATGCATCGCAAAGAAGCATTGAAGTGACACCGATGTTTTCTATACATCGACAGATTTTTGGAACAAAATGTCGGTAAATTGAATTTAATGGATAGTGTTGTGGAGTACAGTAACCAGATTATTGTACTGCCCTTAATCTAAATGTATAATCTTTACGATACTGTTCGACACCAGTAGGAGTAGCTCTCTATATATTACGAAGTCTACATATTAAGCTTCCATTTCCATATGTACATACATACATATGTATGTAATTGGTCATTACAACGCTTCAGGCAGGATTACGACCTAGTGTTTCACACCACCTATGTTGTGTGTGCTAATTTACATATGAGTGGCAAGACCTACAGTTTAAAGTTTTTATGGCAGTTTTATTTCTGCTCAGATTTTTAGCCAGAAATCTGCTGAGAGAAAGTAGCAGAAGAAATATTTCATTTTGTTGGAGATTTCTGACTTGGGGTTTGAACCGAGGCCTCACGTCTAATAAGTTAGGATACTACCTACTAGACTACGGCAACTTCACAAAAAATATGATAAATAGATATAGTAGAGGAATCAGTCACGTGGGAAATAAAATATTCTATTCATACTACAATATACTTCAAACAATTTTTATTTAATGGCTAGTCTAGGATAACTGATTGCTGGCTTTCTTCCCTTAATGCTTAAAAAAATTCCAGCATTCGTTTCGATGTCTATAAATTTCTTATTGCCTTTGGAAACATGTCAGATAATGGAAAACTATTATAAAAAGCCTCTGATTGGACACAATCAATTTAATACCACATCCTGTGGACATTTCCTAACGAATAATCTTTCGAAATTCTTTTTGCGAATTTAGAATTCAAATCAAAAACACAAATTCAATTCCAATAGACATACACACACAAGCAAGAATACATTTTTACTACAATAAATATTCAGATATTCTAGATATTTTAATATGTATACGTATACGCACAACATAACATTTAAATACTTTTATTATGTCACGACGATGTTGATGTAGAGTCCTAATAGGGGGAAGGAAATCAAGCATCCAAAGATAAAACACCAGCAATGTAAACAATAAAACTCACAAAGGATTTAAACAAAAACTAAAAACTGAAAAGTTAAATGACAACAAACTGAGTTAGAACTGTAACAACAATTTGATAAAAATTATAGAAAATCCTAAAATAATCGGAATGATTTCATTTCGTAATAAAAAAAATAAACAGACAAATTATGAATCAGATTTACTGGAACTCTAATGGCAATTTTTTTGCAAAATATAAATGAATGAAAAAAAAATTAATTCTGACATGCCGACATCCGTGTGAAAAACATACACAGATGCGATACAATTTTTCCAAATGTTTTGGTAAATATAGATTAGGTTAGGTAAGGCTAAACTAGCAGCCACTTTAATAGGCACAGCTGAAGTTAGACCTATAAGGTCCTGGTTGTAAGACCTATATAACGTATTCCGTCATATAATTATAATTCCTGGCTGGAATCACTCTAACATCTCTCTACTAAAATTGCTTTTTGCTACACAAGTTTAGTCACTAAATGCCGGGTACCCAAGAATTCTTCTTCTTAGGTTCCTAAGCGCCGAATAATGGCAAAAATGATGTTATATAATCTCCTCTTTTTCGTCGTTATAAAACCAGTGTCTTGTCATCATAGCAGATTGCAGCACAGTTTCTTAAAATGGAGTCTTGATAGGTTTAATGCAAAATCTATTGGACATACATATGTATATCCATGTCGGGCCGTGTCTGGTGTCTCTATAAGTGGGTTCATTATCCTATCTTATCTTTGCAAATGAATGGAGTTCTCGTGCAACCATTTATTTATCTCTCTAGATAGGAACGCCATTCTCATGTAAGAATTCATTTGAATTTTAAGCTTTACCTTGTCGAACTGCAACGCTGCAATAGTATGCAACGCTGCAATAGTGTGTCTGTTAAATTATTTTTCTCCTTTTTCCTTGTATTTTTAGTTATTCCACTGATGCAAAACCGAACATAAAGTTTTATTTCCCACACTTTGTTTAAAACTCGTGCCAAATTAGAAAAAAAATTCTACTAGATTTCCTTTCCTTTGGTATATTTTACTTTCTCTTACGTGTTTAATAGGTCGGCAACAAAAAGTTGAAACTTGCAACAGCATAAAAAAGTAACACAAAAGAAATTAAAAACAAAACTTCTACAAAAACTGAACATAGAAAATTAACTGACAGCCAGTTTTCAAGCAAATACATAATAAAAATAAGTTAAGATAGTATAGAAAGAAGCTCATTACTTCACTCATAAAGGCCTGTTGTAATATCACATAAGGCACATAATGGCCAGGAATTAACAAGCCGTGATGAAACAGTGTCAACAATCATCAGAACAGAATTCCATTAATATTTGATGTTCATTTTTCATAATTATGGTGAATTTATAAATTAATCGTTTATTTTCATCGCTAGAGAGATATCCGCAATATACATATGTAGATATGTACACAATGGATTTAGCTATGGGGCGTATACGTGATATGTTGGCCACAACACATTGCGTGTACGTACCAGTGGCTAACGTACGTACCTACTAGGGATGCCAAAAGGGATTGATTTTTAAAAATCCCGGGATTCGGGATTTCGTAATCCCGATCCCGAAATCCCGGGACAATTCGGGATCCAAAAGACGCGAAAAATTCCGGGATTTCGCGATTTTCCCTTAATAATAAAAATGAAAAAAATATATTTTATTAACAATTCCATTTATATTTCAAATATATCAGAATTATATGTCTATAAAAAAAAACAAAACAAAAAGTAACAAAAAAGCGTAAATTAACAAAAATAAGAATAATTCATACATATACAAACACATTGGTTTTAAGACAATTATTTGGATTCCAAAGTAAGTATATTATTGTTTTAGATATTTTTTTTTTTAAAGATTAAAGCATCTAACATGTCATGACAGCCGAATTTTGTTGCCAACAGACGTTGCAGTTGTAAAACACCTCTCGCAATCAACACTTGTTGGTAAAATAGCAGCTTGTAAATATTCACCTCTACCACCTCCTGATGTAAATAAATCTATTTCTTTGGACAGTTGAGTATCTAAATCAGTAACCCTATTAATTATAGTCGAAATGACTCCACGAACTTACCCACCAAATTGCATTCGTCTACGATCACTATGTCCCTAAATATTCAATTTTAAAGGTTTGCCACGCCTACTTTTTGCTATATCGAATTTTTTTTTAAACCATCTAAACCTGTTAAGCTTTCGAACAAAAAAAGAATGATTAAAATCGGTTCAGTAATTTAAGAGTTATTGGTATTACTTGAAGGCGGAGAGTTGTCACACCCATTTTTGGTGGGATTGTCGATATCGACTCTACGAACTTACCCACCAAATTTTATTCGTCTACGATTAATATGTACTTAAATATTAAATTTTAACGATTTGCCACAGCCTCTTAACATTTAGGGATATGACAAATAGATGTTGTCCGATTCTCAGACCTACCCGATATGCACGCAAAATTTCATGAAAATCGGTCGATCCATTTCGGAGGAGTTTAACCACTAACACAGTGACACGAGAATTTTATATATTAGATTTATAAATTTGTTATTTTTCACAATCGGGAATCCACCTCGTTGACTTTTATGACTCTTAATTTTATTTCATTTCGCAGGCATCTACTAACGGATGTGACGTTTGAAAGTGAGTGCATTGTGTATCAATAAAAAGTCTATAAAAAACTTTTTATCCTCTTTAAACCTCTAAAATGTTCCTCATTTAGAAGAGACCCTTCATTCTTCATTGTCTTATATCCTCTTGACTTATACAAAAGGATTTTAATGAGCATTGGCTGTTGTTGTCATTAATAAGAAAACAACAGAAAAAGTAGAATAATGAACTATTGTTAGACACCAACTGTGTACATTGAAGATTGTCTAGTTGACTGACTGTCATACTTTTGATTCTTTATGCTTCTTCTTATATATTTGTTCTTATTTTCACTCTTTACTTTTAAATTCCGTTTGTCAAAGTTTCAACAAAAATCTATGAAAACTTTTGTTTTGAAATATAACGAAAAAAGTTGCTAGACTTTCGTTCGGAAAAGAAGTAAAAAAGTTGCAAATAAATCGAAAAGAAAACTTTAACAAAATAAACTCAAATTAAGTACTTAAACTTGAGCATCAGGATATAAAGGATACAAATCTAACAAATAATTTGAATCATTGTTGCGTGATAAAACTCATTCTCTAGATATGAGAACGGGTAAAAGTTTAGGATTAATTTTTTCAAGATACTGTAGGATGTTCAATATGTTTTCGAAAGAAAACAGCAAAAAAACATAAAGACATCGATTAGAGATAGAATTTTTTAAGAAATGAGCACAGATACAGATATAAAAAGAGCTTTTAAAAATCTTAGAAAGCTTAAGACATCCAATCCATCGGAATGATTGAGAACTGAAATACGTTTTCAATACATTAAATGAAAAATCATAGATAACGGCATTTTAACTGATAATAGGAAACCAACAAGAAGTCCGAAAACGAATAATTAAAATTTTCAATAAAAATCCACGTTGCGGATACATATACTACTATGTCGATAGTTTTTTCAACGTTTCTTGGTACAGAACATATGCACATATTCTTCCCAGACCGATAATATTAATATATTAACCCCGTCAACAAGTTCCCACTAACATAGTAAATTAGCCTTTGACCTCTCTCTCTACTTTAATGCAAATATCTTAAGCAAATACTGTGAAGATTTACGAAAGCAACCCTCAGTCATCTGGAAGCAATCGACACATAGGCAGTGAACAACTTTTTGACTGATTTAATGCAGGAAATGTTTAGAATGTTTCAGGAATAAAGGTTTATACTATGTTCAGACAGGCACTTTTATTGAGTCAATATTCGTTTATTTGAGTACAATATTTTAAGTTCTCAGACACATACGCAATATTTATTTGATAGTGGTAAATAAAACAACTGGTTGTTTCAACAACATTCTTTTTATTTTATTTTTTGGTTATATTGTTTTTTTTTTTTTGTTTTTTTGTTTTTTTTTTTTTTTGTTTTTTTTTTGTTTTTGTTTGTAGTTGTTGACATTTGAGTTGTCAAATATCAATTGAAAGTGTTCGGAAAATTGTAATATGCTCACTGAACGTACTTATGACAGTGCTGTATTTTAAGTTTTACTCAATATTATAACAATTTGAATTAATTAATTGAATTGAGTTATTAATTAATTGAAACTTTATATGAAATATTGAGCTCAATAACAGCGTTCATTACGATTTACGCAATAAAAGTGCCTGTCTGAACATAGTATAATTTAGGCGAACAAATTGTTACGTTTTTACCTTTTAAAAACGTTAAAAATATGAGTTCGTAGATTGCAAATAAAATAAAAATAAATATGTGTTTAATTTTAAGTCAATTCTTTATTATCTGCACAACTTTTGTGCCACTGTTCGAACTTATTCCACGTATACAATGATAACTTTTACAATATGTGCTTCTTTTCGTTATACTTCTCTGCTTATAACCTTTTTTATAAGCAACAACACTTGTTAGTTATTCTTCTTTGCTCACAACCTTTTTTGAAAGCACAACACTAACAACTGTTTTCTTCACGCAACTTGTCTGCACATAAGTCTAACTGAATTATAAGTCGATCTCGTATCTTCACACACCACTGGTTGAATTCTCATTCAATTCAACGCGACGTCGTCACACGACTAACTTAACTCGAACTCCGAGAATCACGTGTCTTCATACACGACTGACTGAATTCTAACTGAATCCTCGTTGCTCGCTTTATCTTGCCTTTTATATCACTGGATCAACAGTGTGGTGAATGCCCTTGAAGGATGATGACGGCCTTCGTGAACAATCCAAAAATGTAAACAACTTGTTTCCATTTTTGTTGTTCGTGTATCTTGTTTACTTTCGTTCAGGCAGAGTTGTTGTTGTTTTGTTTGTTTGCCTTTCCGCTATATTTTTTATACACGGACGTTGTTGCTATATTTTTGTTTATTCATCGATCTTGTAAACAAGCCTGTTGTTTATGTTGCTATATGTTTACTTATTCGTTGATCACGTGAACAACTGCATTGTTTTGTTTTTGGAGCTTTTGTTTATCATTTTATGTGTGATCAAGTCCATTGTGTTGTTTTTGGAGCTTTTGCTTATTATTTTAATAACGCCATTTCCATTTTCGTAACAATATAATAAACAATTTTTATCCATTTTGCTCTTTTAAGTAAATGTATATATGTACAAATATATACCACCCATACATTTTTTTATTGATGGAACAGAATTCGTTTCTTATTGGCAAAAGTAGGCTGATCACATAAAAATTATGAGCCGATAAGTTTTATTAAAAACAAATGCTTTATTAGGATAGTTTTTTGAAAAAACACACCATTTCAGGATACCATCCCGAGAAATAAGCTCGTCTTTGAGTCCATGAATGAATCGAGCAAATTTTACATACCCTACTCTGAAATAAAGTGTATTCCAGTGAGAATCTTACATCGATCGCAACACATGGTAGTCCGAATGCGGCACGGTCTGAAATATACGGCGGATGAAGTAGAAAGTCCCATTCATTTTGCTTTGCAAATTGTTATTCACAGATGCCGAACTATGTCGCCGAGCGGTAACATGAATTAATGATTGTCGGTACACATCGCCTGCGGCAGGTTTTAGCAGCTCATAACTAATCCCACCAAATAGAGAGCTTTACCTGGCCGCAATAGTTATTTTGTAAGGTTGTAGAGGTTGTCGTAATGAATCGATCTTTCGTTGGCAGTTACTACATACATACATACAAAATTGATCATTACAACTCTTCAGTCAAGATAACGATCTAGCTTTTCATCATACATGAAAGGCGGTGCCTACTGCTTAAAGTCGATTTTTGAGCAACTTTTCATGGCAATTTTATTTATTCTTAGAGTTTTTGCCAAAAACCAACTGAGAGGCTGCTGTCACTTCGTATTTCGTTTTGTTGGAGACGTTTGACCTGGAGTAGTAGTTCCGTAGTAGTTCCGGTTTATTGTTTATTTATTTATTGTTACTTTATTCAGCTTGTGATTAAGTTTTGTAGCTGTTTTATGTTCTCGTTGCCATTACGTGTCCCTACGTAATGGGGACGAGCCCTCGGCGGTCGGGTGAGGGTGGGTTAGTGTGAGGCCGGGGCCGTTCGAATGGACTAGTCGAGCCTAAATTTCTATGTTATTACCAATAGTATTGAGATAAAGAAATGTCAACTCAAAACAACCATTTGATTGAATTTCTCTCTTCATTTCTAACCAGATTTTTTTTATCAGAAACGTCAACATAGTCTCTGTATTGCCGTGCTGTAGCATGGGAAAGTTCATTTGAAAGGGATTTAACACACAATCTATAGAATTTAACAACATTTTAACAATAAATGTAGCAGAACAATAGTGTAAATGAATAGAAGATTAAAACAAATAAAAAATAGAAGCGAATTGAAATTGAATACAATCAACTGAAATGAAATGGAAAGCAAAAGTAAAATATAAAGTAGAATTATATACATATGTACATACATTGTAAAACAGGGTATAGAGAAATAAAAATAATACAATAAAAAGGAGATGCAATAAACAACCAATTGACCCAAATGTTTACGTATTAACGCGGAAAGCATTTGAGATTGGCAAAACAATACAATTTCGATAAATCTTTTGTATTTTTTTAAAACTGAAAAGAATTTAAGTCATTCTTAATTTCGTAACGCATTCACTTTGTTTTATTTCATTTGATAATATTATTTAAGCGTTTAAATAAATCTGTTTCATTTGTCGTTTTTTACAATGACTACAAACTCTGAGTTGTGAAGTGCTTAGCATTTAAAGAGAAAAAGATTGTCAAAATTCTTTTCGGAAATGAGCTAAGGTGCCTGCTATAGAATTTGATATGCATCTGAACCAGCAAATAGTGAAAAACCTAATTACTCCCAAAATAAGAAGAACTAATTTTACTAATTTCAAGTGGTTTACAGACTTCAAAAGCATTACAGTCCGAATTAGAAGTTAAAGTCGAACATTTAAATCAATTGTCGTTTAATAGCAATGATGATGAAGTTTCTCTTTTTGAGAAGAAGAGGCAGTGTTATGAAAATATAATCAAAAATTGAGTTTTTAGTAACATACGCCACAAAGAAATACGAAAACAATTAACTGCATAGAAATACAACGACAGAGAGAAGTAAAAGAATCATTTCGATAATAAAGCAAAAGAGAAAGTTTCCAGTCAGTAGACATTCAGTATTTGAAATATAAGCTCGACGTTTATTACAGCTGTAGGATACACTGGTCGTATGAAGATGCCGTAGTAATGCACAACGTTTTATTCATAGTGATTTACAATTTTATATTGAAATATTCAATAAATGAATGACTCAATAGTACATACGTACATGTGCTTATTTGTACGTAGAAATTCTGAATAGATGCTCACTTTACCCTTCTGGTCAATTAAATGTCTAGTATTTATTTCTGTTCTTTTTATTTGCATAAGTTATTTTAAAATTTAAAAACATAAACAAATGTATTTGTCAAGTCTTACATCTAAAAGTTAAACAGTTTCCAAGACAGTTATTAAATCGAATTTTTTGGATTGTGCCTGGGTAAAAAGCATTTTCGTTTTCAATACGAGAAACAGTCAGGAGATGGTTACTAATTATGAAGTGCGTCCTCTTGTAACTAGAAAGTAAATTATGGTTCAAAGGATGGAGAGAGTTGAATAAATATTAAAAATGAAAAATTCAGTAAAAGTTGAAATAAAACTCAAGCCATGTAGAGAGGGTCTTTAATAAATCAAAAGAGCTAGATAACCTACTGCGATTAATAAGCAGTTTTACCCTTTCCTATACGCAATTTACAACCCTCTCAGATTCACTTGAAGATACTGACCTGATGATTTCAGTGTCAATACTTAGAAAATCGGAAGGAAATTTGTTATTATCTCAAGCATATTTCAGAAATTTTTCAAAACGGTCCAGTCCTTTTATTACAAGACGAATGTTGATTTATTATTTAACAAATAGTGTGATATCTTTGTCAATTAATAAGATAACAACAATCCACTCCAAGCAATTAGTTATAGAATGATTGCTGGTTGGCTACAGCTGCAGACAGAATCAAATAAATAGAATTTTCAAAATATAGACACATTGTAACAAAAGTAATGACATTTTCGACAAGTTTACTACAACGTTTCCTACCGTTCTATCTTTTTGGGATATTGTATGAATCTATTACCCAAAGAACAGCGTCCATGAACATCATTGTGTTAGATTCTGGACAATATTTTAACGAAATATATATTTGTTTATCTATTAAACTGGAAGTAATTTAATAACCAATCATTTTTCATAATTTTTCACCCTCAGATATCATTTTTTCTCATCTATATGTAGTACTTCTAATATCACCATTATCATATGTTTTAGAGACAGAATTTGTTTTGGTGACAAAAATGTTCATCTTTTAGTCCTATAATCCAATTTCGTTATTAATGGCTTCTAAGAAATCCAAATTATCTAGATTTCTAAAATTTTAGTTGATTATTAATTCATTTTCGTACTTCTGATAAATCTTGACTAAGCTATTTGAGCTGGTGTCCACACATCATATGAGTAATAGATAATTATTTTCTATTAAAAATTACTCATACGTCATGGAAAATATTTTTCAAAATAACATTCGATTTTCTTACAGTCGCACAGAGGGGCATTTTGCCTAAAAATCTGGCCAAAATTAATAGAAGTGTTTTATGAGTTAATGGCTGAAATTTTTTGATAGTGTTAGTGATAATTAGGCCCAAGGATAAACCCAAATGATTTTGGTTCAAATCGGTCCGTGATTTCGCCTAGCCCCCATACAAAATCCCCACGAAATTACACATAATTATGGTATGGATCAGTTCCGTATACTAAGAAATCACGGTGTAAAGTTTGGTGAAAATCGGATCACATTTGAGAATTTTCTTGTCTATCGAACTGCATACTCAGTTACTTAAATTTCTTTAAATTCATTTTTGCCTTTTTGGCCAGGTTTTCAGGCAAAATGCCACTCTGTGAGTCGGTCAGATATCTTACGTTTAATGTCCTGTTTCTGTAAGATGAACGTCTTCAGGCTAACGCCTGTTTGTATAGAGAACACAAACAAAATTGTGTGTTTTTCCATATAAACAGACGTTTGTCTTACAGAAAGAGGGTATAAGTTATATAAAGAAAAATAAAATGTAATATTTGAATTTAAATTTTTTTTTTTGGACAACATGTTGATGAACGTGTTTCAGCAACATATTGAATTCAGCAACACATTGAAAAATTTCTTTTCATAATAGTGTTTCTCTCAATTTTATAAATACAATGGCTTTGAGAGCGAAATGCTATAACGATGTCTCAGCCACACAAGCAATAATTCTCGAAGAGAGTTGCATACAGAGCATAAACACTTGTCAGTTCTTAACAAAACATATGAAAATAACGCTTTACAACTCTATTAGGCACAGAGAGTAAGTTTGGGAATATACGGGAAAACACCAGTTGAGATATTATTGTATGCAATGGGAAAGCACACATTTTTGTAATAATAGCTTAAAACACTGTTCAGCCATACGTCAACGCAATGTAACCGAACGTAAGTTTTTAGCATATGTAGAGCAATAGCTTACCAAAATTACATTACGGTTGGTAATCGCTCTCTTTGCTTTTCGTATTTAAAATCGAACGCCCGTTCCGTGGACAATCATGATAAATGTTAAAAAAAGCACGCAATTCAACGAGTAGACCAAGCCACATTTGATGATGTTCTATGCCTACATATATAGGTTTAATATGTGATGCTGGCAAGTAAACACTAAAATTAATTTCTAAATACCACAGACAGTCGCTGTAGTCTGGTAGGCATTGTGTTGGCTTATTAGGCGTGTGGCCACGGTTTACACCCCAAGCCAGATATCGCCAACAAAATGATACATGAAAACATATTTCTTCGGCGACTTCTTCTCAACAGATATTTAGCAGAAACTCTGAGAGTAAATAAAATTTGCTACGAATTGTTTCTCAAAAATCTGTCGTTCGGAGTCGACTTTAGACTGTAGGTCCCGCCACTCATTTAGAGAAGCTAGATCGTAATCCTGACTGAAGGCTTTTAATGATTAATTGTGTATGTATACACTAGAAAATTTTCATTATAAATAATATCTTTCAATCAGAATATTTTAGATAACAATAGTTGGGTTATTCCAAACAGCAATTGATTACATTTAGACAGACTGCCGGTATAGTATTCTGATCGGCAGTTAGCATTCCGGTTTGCGTTTCTTCATAACCTTTCCAGTGGTTGCAGTCGGTTTTGTTTCCAACATTTCTGTTGTCACTATTCACTTGGCAATGATATTTCATTCTTGTCTTCCCAGAATGTTAAATTTTTATTCTATTCTGACAAATCTTATCTACTGACTGTGGATAGGGTAGGGCCCATTAATGTGTTTTATGCACATATCTATACATAGTAAGTTAATATATATGTATTTCCGTTGAATTTCCGTTATTGCTTTGTAGAATAGGAATTTTCTATATTTAATTTTCCTTTATATTTTCTTCCTCAACGATTTCTTCTGTATTCTATTGTCATAAAAGCTTCCGTACAAAAAGGAAATGTTTGCTAAAAATTGCAAGAAGCATACTACAATAACAGCTGAATTGTCTGCTGAAGATGGCATTGACAGTAGATGATAGGTTGAATAATAGCATCTGAGACAACAGCATTATTAAATTTTTCATTTTAAGTTCAAATATTATTTATCAAGCAGTATTCATTATTGTTTTTTTTAGCTGATTTACTTCCTGGTCTTTTCTTTAAAGATGACTGATATTATCGAGATCATTCTCTATGGCATATGGCGCTCAAAGTCTTGCACTAGTTCATACGCATACAAGTTTGGATTTTGTAGTACAAATATATTTTCCTTTTCCGTCAACTTATTATACATTTTATTGCGCTAGTATCGAGCCTTCTAACAAGAATTTCTGATCTTTCATATTTGATAACAGCCCTCTTGTTAAAGCTACATTTGTTGCAATTAGTTGCCATTTATTTAGTCTGTTTTGCCAACTCACTATGGACGGATATAGTATTTAACAACGCACGCAAATAATAAAATTATTTCATCAAAATGATTGTTCTCTTTGATCCTAACAGATTTTTTGGTCAGTGGCATCATCGATTCATATTTCTTTGAGAACGACATTGGCCAGGCCATCCTTGCCAATGGCGAGCACTATAGGTCGATGATTACCAATTTCTCGTGGAGGTAACACTAACAAGCGCCAAACCACATACATAATTGGCCATTTCAACCCTTCAACAAGTCAAAGTCGCCTCCGAACGACAATTCTTTTTTTTTTTTTTGACAAAATTTTCATGTCAATTTTATTAACCCTCAGAAATTTCACAGAAATTTACTGAGAGGAAGGCGCCGAAGAAATATTTCCTCATATTTCGTTTTGTTGAAGATGTGTGGCCTGGTGTTTTAACCAACAAACTACCTAGACTACGGCCCCAAAACACTGCGGTCCAATAAGTCAAAGTCAAAATAACCCATGCCACTAGCCCAAGTCAGCTTGATTTATGGGACAGAGTCATAGAAAATTGGACATTTCGGATGTTCTCCATCTAGAGCAGATGTCGCGTACATTTGAACAATATATTCTAGACATGATGGGATCAATAATTATTTCCAACGAAGAAAACAATTTCGAATGCACTAGTAAGATTTTTGACCAAAATACTGGCATCTTTAAGGGTATAGTTTCCTATATAATATGTAGCGAATTTGTACGTATTTAAGCGCATTTGTTTCCTATTGGTGTTAAGTAACCATAGGCGCCTTTTTGCATTTTCAAAGTTTACTTATAAAAACCTTAAGTCAAAAATTAATGATGCTGAGTGCACAGTTTGACTATCTTTCTTTCGCTTTCCTCTTTTTGTGTCATTTATATACGGATATGTAAAAAACACCAAGTGAACAGAAACCCATCAATGTAACTTTGTTTGTGTAAAAGAGTAAAAACAGTTTAAATAATGTTAAAAACTTTATCAGAGCAAATTCTGCACGTTTTATGCAATTTTCGGTCTTCTATAGGTTATCACATTAGTTGTTTTATAGAAATCAAGTAAAAACTATTGAGCAATAGTTCAATACTTGTTATTGTTGTAGTTTAATATGGCAAAAGTCATGTTTTGAAAGTCGCCGAAGTCTAGTAAACAGTGTGTTGGGTTGTAAGACCTGAGGCCACGGTTCAATCCCCAGGCCTGATATCTTCAACAAAACGAAATATCAAGAAATATTTCTTTGACGACTTCCTCTCATCAGATGCCTGGCAAAAACTCGAGGAGTAAATAAAATTGCGAAGAAAAATTTTTTAAAAAACCTGTCGTTCCGAGTCAACTTTAAACTGTAGTAGGTCCTTCAGCTTATGTGTAAAATTAACACATACAACATAAGTAGTGTGAGAAGCTTCGTAGTAAGCCTGAGTGAATGTTTATAATGACCGATTATGTATGTATGTATGAATGTATGTATGTATGGATACTTTTAAAGAAACTAAACTGAACCATTTCTTTCAATGTGTCGCTAAATATCTGCCAGAAATAGTAGAAATTTATCGATAATTGAGTACAAAGTTCAATTGAAATTCTAATTCAAAGGCTTTTTAAGAAAAGAGCTTCGAAAAGAGCTTACAGCTGAATTTATTTTTTTTAATCCACTTGTTTGTATATTCCTTTATATGTCAATATGTATTCATTTAGTAAAAAATTTTGTAATCCAAGAATATCTCCACTTTATTTATTGTAATCCATAGGTGGAAACATATTTTCACCAACTTTCCTAGCGAGTTTATGCGATTTAAATTGAAAATTCTCAATTGTATGTTTATTTTTAAAATTTTAAAATTTTATTGAAAACTTATTTGTTGTCACAACTTTTTTATTTTTTCCTTTTTCTATATCCACAGAAAATAAAGAAAAAAATTCATGAAAACTTTTTCGAAATCTAAAATTAATTTCCACTTGTGACACAAAACAAAACGCCCCAAAATCCATTTAATCTCAATAAAAAACAAATAAAAATATAAAATGTATCGAAATAATACGGAATCCATTGAACGAACGAGTGAATGACTGAATGAGTAGATGAATGATATTTATCTGCAGAATAAAAAGTTTTTTTGATTTCCCATTTCCAATTGTTTATCTGTTACTTTAGTTAAATAAAAATCAATATAAAAAATTAAATTACAAAACAAATTAAAAGAAAAAGTCAAGCTGGAGTTTGTATTACATTAACAATTTCGATAACTTTCTGCTGTAATGCGGATAACAATCACACAAATAGACGAAATAAGTTCAGAAAAGGGAATCATTGGATCATAAGCGAAATAAAATAAAAAAAAGTTTTGTTGCTGTTGTTGTTTATTATAGAAATTGAATTATAAATGACGTTTTGTTACGCGAGTGGAATAGTCACTTGCATTGGATTCGCAGAATGTGATTTGAGGATTTCGGTTTTCGAAATCAATATATAAATTTTAACTATTTACCAATAAAAACACGAAACATGCTAACAGTTAATTAAACTCAATTTTGTGTTAGTTTCTATTACAAGTATGCACTGATATATGTAGATTGTAGTCAAGTGACTGCCTTGAGGCATAATGATAATGAATTTTATAGTAAAATTAAGCATTGCAGTGAAATCTGCCCTTGCGAACATTTCCAATAAACGGACACTCTCCGACAACACATGAATTTTCTGATATCATGCCTTTGATGTCAATTTTGGTATAAAGGCAGACACTCCCCTGGCTGACTGCGGACCGTACTTTCATGTATAAAAGCCAGTAATTTTTGCTTAAATATGAACCAACTATGTATTGTGTAATACGCAGACTTTCTTTTTAATTTTAGTTATCAATCTTTTTTTTTTTTTCTTTTTAAATACATGAGTTAAATGTATTCATGATTTTTTGTGTATGTATGTACAGAATCGAATTCATCAATATTAACGAATATGTGTAAGTGATAAGGGGATTCCAATTATTTTTATGCATATTTTCTAAAGCATTCAGCATATTCAACTGTTGGAAAAGTATCGGATGGTACATCTATCTGTTTAAATTTGAAGCATCGGTTATTTCGAACCTGGCATTACTTATGTCATTCCATTCTGTCAAAAAATTCAGTGTATTATCTCCATTGAACATAATGAATCGATATACGCTTGAGCACCGTTGGGATTTTTAGGGAAACGAGAATATGCACTATGATGTTGACTTTGCAAAAAAAAAAAATTATTTTCGGATGAAGATCATTTTCAAGTTGGTGAGTACGTTAATAAACAAAATTGCCGTATTTGGGGCTCAGAAAACCTACACGTGCTCTTACAGAAGCCAATGCACCCATTACGAGTGACTGTTTGTTGGGGCTTGTTGAGCGTAGGCATCACTGGCCCATATTTCTTTGAAAATGAGGACGACGCAACCATTGCGATCAATGCAGACACCTATTGCACCATGATAACCGATTTTTTAGTGGACGCTCTTCATGGTATTAATGTTACTGCCACTCATTTCATGCTACAATCGATTTATCGCGACAAAAATTTGTTCGCCGTTTAATTAGCTGAAATGGTGATGTCAAATGGCCGCTAAGAAGCTGTGATTTAACACTGTTGGAATATTTTCTGTGGGGCGCCATTAAAAAAAAAAGTGTTATGCCAACAAACCAGAGACAATTGAGTATTTGAAGGCTAACATTCGTGAAGCCATTACTGAGATACGACCCCATACAGTTCAAAAAGTTCACGAATATTGGTCCGATCGAATGAGGTACTGTGTAGTCAGCCGCGGCAATCATGTGACTGAAATGATATTCCATTTCTAATCGGAATAATTTTACTTCACAACAAAAAAAAAAAAAAATTTTCTGCAGATTAGAAAATATTTTCAATGCAATTTATTTCTCATTTCCAATATGTACTGCAGTGTGGAAAATTTATGATTGAAAACAGTGAATATAAAAACAAGATTTGCTGTTTCAATAAGTAAAACTTGGGAGATAATTGTGGGACGAGTATAGTACACACAAAAAAATTTATAGCCTTCTATTTTTTACAATAAATTTTTAAATACTCCCACTGCAACAGATCTAAAAAACTGCACAAATTTATTGTAATGTTTTCGAATGAATGGAGAAAATCTGTTTTAGAGTATTTTTATTATATTTGTTTGGTTTTTTACAAACAAAGCGTATAAAAAAGGGGAAAAACTTGAAAAAATTGCAATTAATGTGGAATACTTGGAAAGAAAAATTAATTAAAAAATTTTGAAATGTTTCAAACGTACAAATTCATGTTGCTGTTATTGTCGTCGTTATACTATAAAACGCTATTCCGAATTTTCATTGGATTGGATGTTTATTCTTCCTTGGAATATTTTTATTGAAACGCCAATTTTAACAAAAAAAAATTTTTCGAAAAAAAAAAACATGGAAAACTCCTCTCTTTTTAATGTCATTTGCACAGAATTGCAAATAAAAATCATAATGTTTTTTAGAATAAAAAAGAGCATTTCATCAAGCAACAACAAATTGATACACATTTCAACGTTTACATTTTGAATACTCCCTAAATTATTCTACAAACTTATACAGACAACACTTAGGGCATAACCCTATTGCTTTAACCACAAACCATTGATATGCCTGTTGGTGCAGATGCTATGTAGTTGTTTCCATTCTCAGCGTAGCGTCTTAATTTTAATTACCCCGCATAAAACTCACAATTTCTCTTTTTGCCTTAGTTTACCAGACACTATTCGGAAATGTGAACAAAATCGAAAACATGAACACCCTTTACAATATTTAGTTCACGTTTTTGCGAGTTCACTTTAAATTGTTTTTATAATTCAAAATAATCTCTTCAAATTCCAAGTTATTTACAATATGTTATTAGACTATACATATACAAACATTATGTACATACTTATATTTTTCCTTTTTATTCCTCTTTCAATTATTCGTTTGCCAGCAATTTTTTAAAATCCGAAAGTTCCTTGTAAACTAGCCACAGAAAAAGGAAAAAAAAATTAAAGCACCAACTGATATTACAACGCCTGCAGTTTCTATATTTTTTTTTTTTTTTTTTTTTGATATTCAGATTATTATGTTTATTTCTTTGCTTTTATCAGTTAATTAAAATATCCAAGTAAAAACAACAACTCCATCTACAACAATAATAACAACATTCATGGTACGATGATAATAGAGTTTACAAGGAGATTTGCAAAAATATTTCCAACTTAAGAGTTAATTAAAATTCTTTTATTGTTAAAAGAGAAACAAAAAAATTTAGGAAATATATTAAAATTTCTTCCTAAAATAACATCAAATAAAGGCATCAAGTTAATTAATATTGTAAAGGAAAAAAATTAAATTGAACTTCTCTTTTATTTCTTTGCTTAATAAATTTTAATTCAGCGATAGAAATCAGTCAACCTTTAGCTGTTGTTTTTAGCAATTAAAATTAAAAATTAAAAGCTGATTTATTTCAAAAGTCTTCTACAACTACTTGTTAATTTCGATAATAAAATTTACTCCTTCGAGGATGTCCAACGATTGGAACCTCGGTGTACTCTGTCCTGTTTTAAAATAGGGAGACTGCTTTATATGAGCCAACCACTTGGGTATAAGCCTTCTCCATACCGCATACAAGGTTCTTACGAGTGTATTGTGTGAACGACCGAAACCAAACGTCGAAACACGGATTGGACCTTATCAGTTAGGCTTCTGACTTCAAAATTCCACAATCAACCAGGTCTTCATATTACGTTAAATTCTGGAAAAGATCCATGCAAAACAAGTTCAAACACACTACCTATTTGCCGACTATAAGGCATCCTTCCATAGCCCTGTAAGAAATCATGTTTTTAGCGAAATGTATGTATGCAGAATGACGTTGCGCAACTCCTGCAGCTCTATCAAGGTAGCAATGAACCTCTCCGACCTTTTGATATCTTGTGGAGTTTCAGACAAGGCGATCTCTTATTATTCCTCTTCAGCGTTACCACGGAGAGTGTTTTGCGAAAGGCGCACCGCAATGGCATTAATTTACACAAATGTGTTCATTTAATTGCGTACATCATAGGACGTACCAAGCCAGATGTTACAGCTGCCTGCAGCGCTATTAAAGGCAGTCTATCAAAATGGGTCTGGCTGTTAATGAGGCAAAATAAAGTATATGTTGTCGACAACTGGAGACTTGCCCAAATTATGGCCGATAGCTATACTAACGATGCTCTCAGTGAATTTGCTAATCTTGGCTGAACAGTTACCAGGAAATATGATGTCAGTCTGGCGATCAAGCGTAGGATCACTCTTGGCTCAATAGGCAATTGAGTAACAGAGACCTCTCGTGTGATGAAACTTATGCTTTACAAGTTGCTCATCCTGTTTGTGCTTCTCTATGGTGCAGAAGCATGGACACCGGTAAAGCGGCCTTGAGAGTATTCTAGAAAATAGTCCTACGTACGATCTTTGGTTCAGTGCGAGTTGACGATGGTTTAATGCAATAATGAGACATGAAAGCTGTGCAGCGCATTAACATCCAGCCGCTGCGTTGGCTCAGCCAGATCGTTCGGATGGAATAGGTTGCTCAGGAGAGACGGGTATTTGGTGCGTGGATTAGAAGATGACTCAACAGCTAATGATAATCAATCAACGAAATTTCAAAGTTTTCTGTATTTATGTAACATTTATAAAAAAAAATAGACTCGTCACATGTGACAATGGTTAAAATGCTTAGTAGGTTTCGCAGTTCCACCAAGAATAGCTTAGCAAAGGAACAACGCTTAATAGTCTTTGAATTTCATTATAAAAATTCGTGCGGAATGAAAATTGTATCTCTAATGAAAAGTTATCCGCAACGCCGAAGAATATATTTGGCTCAATTATAACACTAACAAACAAAATTCCTGAATTTGATTTGAAGAGAAGCTAATGTCTACAATGTTCACCGCTTATTGCGGTTTGTGAATCGTTGGGATATTTGGTCTGCTCCTCTTCAGGGGAAAATTAATATCGAAACGCTGCAGTCAACGTTGCAAGGTACTGAACGATGATAAATGGCTTTTATATACAAGATGGAAGAATAGAACTTAGTTGAACTGTAGGTTCAACAAGACGCTGTATAAATCCGATGTGGATGCGTAAATAATATCACGTTTTTAAGCATGCGATTTAATTATTTTTATAGGAATATGTAAAGCTTACAGAGTAACGTCAGTCACAATTCCAATCTTTTAAGAGAACATTACTGCTACTATTACTGGAATACAGTCGAAAATGCCGATAAAAGTATGTATGTATTTTAGGAGTTCAGCAATGGTCCACTTAAGTAAATATGACATGCAGTTCTGTAAATTTCCTGTATTTATTGTAACTTTTTAAATCCTAACGGCAAATAAATAGTCCATAACAAATACAAACATATTTAGACACATTTCACCAGAACACACATTTCGAAAATAAAAATTAATTGTTGATATAATCTGTCAAACAAAAAAAAAAACAAAAAAATACAAACAATAACGTCAACAAGGATAACTTTGACAAGCTCCATTTACTTTTCCACAGATAGCCACACAAACATGTTATGATAAATGCATTGTGCGAACGTTGTCTGTATGTTGAATACAAAACATCTGTTTTACAAGAGACAAAAAGCAGAAGGAGAGAGGACTTCTTCAACTGTTAGCAAAAAATAATGGATGACAATATTTTGTTAAAATACCTTCTATCATACCATTACAGTTGTTTCTGTTAGCTTTTTTCTATTGTTATTGTAGAATCTTTAGATTTACGGCAATATTAGTAAAATATTTGAAAAATTTTATTTATTTTCTCGTCTTCATCCCAGATTTCATTTAAAATTATGATGTAAGCAAAATTTCCAGTAAAACAACTGTATGAACTAATTTAAAGTGAAATATTTAGAGAAAACATAAGGAAGGACCCTTGAAATTAATTAAGTTCCCTACTCTCCCTTCGGCGGTATGAAGAACAATTTTACAAGAAATGTCTTAAAAGATATTAAAAATACGACAACATACAAGTAAGGTTCAAGTTTAATGATAACAGAAATAGTTTTATTTTTAAAAAATATACAGTGATGGAAATAGTTTTATTAAAAAATATAATAATAATAGGCATAGTTTTATTTAAAATATAATAATAGAAATAGTTCCACTTGAAAACACTTATTAAAAATAGAGATCCACTGCTTCGACTTCCACTTCTAACTACTGACTGTTGTTCTCCTCTCATGTTCTACACCACGTTTCTACACCACACTTGACCGATATTACTGCACCACACTTGACCGATGTTACACCGCAATATCTTAACCCCATAAACAACTTTACACTCGGCCATCCTGATAATCATCGGTCTCCGATGAAAGGACCTCTTCCTCATTAGAACCTTTCCATGGTTTCATGAAATCACCGCTAGTTGACGTGTTGTTCGAACCTTCAAATTGTGCGGCTTTTGATACATCATATCGTTCATTATGCTTTACTCTCTCTACTCTGTATGGGCCCAGAAATTCGTTGGCAAACTTTTTTCCTGCTGTAAACTAGGTACGTTTGATTGCTACCATATCACCGACTGTATAGGACTGATGATTTTTTCGACCTTTATCATATTGTTTTTTATACGCTTCTTGTGGTTTAAGGATTTGTTGTCTAGCTTCGTTTCGCAGTTGTTGACGATCTGCATACATACAGACATAATTGGTCATTACAACCCTTTAGTCAGGAACACGACCTAGGTTCTCATACCATTTAGGTATGCATGAGTGACGGGACCTACAGTCTAAGGTCGACTTCAAATGACAGATTTCTTATGACAATTTTATTTACTTTCAGAGTTTTTTCCAGATATCTGTTGAGAAGAAGTCCCGAAGAAGAATTTTCTTTATATGTCGTTTTATTGAATATGTTTGACCTGGGATTTAATCCATGACCTCACGTCTAATAAGCCACACTGACACACTACCCACAAGACTACGGTGACTTCAACCCCACTTCGACCCATGCCATCGGCCAAATTAATTCTGCTTTAGGTACTAGAATATGAATATTAAATATTTCAGATGAACTCCACCTAAAGAAAGCGTGGCGGCGAACATTTGAACGATGTTTATATTCCACACATAATTTTATTCCTTTTAGTGAAGAGTTTCTGTTTAAAGTTTTATTACCTTTTAGAAAATTTCCATGTTTTTTTGGTTCCTTTTTTTTGACATTTCCACCTCTTTTATGCCTTTTATTTTCATTCTATTTACAATAAATTATTGGAGCATAAATCTTCAGAGAGAAATATTTCTTTTAATATTTCGTTTCGTTTGAAAAAAATTTGTGTCCTTTTACACACTCAATACTGATAAGGCTATGCTACGTTCATACATATATCGAAAAATATCTAAAATGAAATCAAAAGCCTCTTTCTAAAAGGAAGAGAAATAATTTTTGTATGTGAAACAACTATTGACGCATTTTATACAATTGCTTTGCTTTTTTAAATTAGAGGAGATGTATGGGATATTTGTATTTGTTTTCCGGAAAAATTAGCGAATAGAAGAGTCCTTTAAGAGGAGAAGAGTCCTTTTTTATTATGAAAATAACAATTCAAGAAAAATATAAAAACAACACGAAGTAAAACTTTCATTATCATTTTTTTATTTACATTCTTTTGCTGACAGGCTGACAAATTCATAGCATTTAGAATTTACCAGGTGTACCGGTATGAAATGAGTATTTTTTAAGTGAAATTAAGACACTAATATTTAAGGGGAAGTAATAGCTGGCTAGACATTTTTTCTATCTTTCAGGCAATTTGTGGATTCTATACCAATATAGCTGTTCTGTTCGTCTTTCGAAATACGCCAATTAGTCATCCAATTTTCGACGTTCTCGTAAGTATCGAAGTGCTGCTAAGCCAATGCGTGTCCCATTGAAGAAACCAAATAGTAGTCTAAAGGAGCTAATTCTGCTGAATATGGTGGGTACGGTAGCATAAGGCTGGAAATGCTTTGATTGCAAACTGAAACGGTTTTGCTTTGTGTGCAGGTGCATTGTCATGTTGCAAAATTACCTTACAGTGTTTTGTTGCACATTCTTGTCTTTTTCCGATAATGCATGAAGGTATAAACACATAGACGACAGACGACAGATAACAGAAAGCTGCCAAGTTTAGAATACACACGTTTATATGAAAACGATTATATTGAAGGCAGAACAGAAAAAGCCAAGACAACAACCTAAGCAGTTTCTGCCCAAATTAAACTATTTTCTATTTTTGTGAGCAGCTAAAAGCAAATTAGTGATGCCAATACAACATAAAATCATAATAAAAAAAAACAGCTAAAAATACATATATATTATTGAAGAGAAAGAACAATTCTAAAATTAAGAAACAAAAAGCAAGCCGTGTATTCATAATAAATAAAATAGAATTTTCGATTTAATTTTGTATCTGAATTCATTTGATAAATGTTTTGTGTGTGCGGTTTTTTCATGAGTGAGTTTATTTTTGCATACAAAAAATCTGATAGTGACAACACTGAAAAATATATTTAAATTCAAATTCGAAAATTATTGTGTCAGTCGTTTTTTCTGCTCTGTTTTCAAAAAATTTAAGCAGTCGGCATACGGAATTTTCTGTCGAACTGCCGAACCGTTGTCTGTCGCCTATGTGTTTATATCTTGAGTCAAACAGATTATATTGATTGTCGGTAGCGACCTATATTAACGATTTCACCAGATTTTAGAGGCTTGGGGTACACAACACGTTTATGGTCCCACCAGAAGCACACAGTATAGTCATCCCGTAAAGTCGAACTGCAGATGATGGTCGTACTGGATTAATCCGGTATTATTTTTTCCCTCCAGAATATTTTTAAAAATTTAAATTTATTTTTAAATTTATTTTTAAAAAATTTTAAATGTACTGCCTCATACAGCCGGCCTAGTTCATCGACAACTTATGTGTTTATTTCTTTTGGCAGGGGAAAGTAAAATATCGAAAACAATCGATTTAATGATGTATTCGAATTCTTATTTTTTTTTTTATTATTTTTGCAGTTTTCGTTGTTGGTGCTTTTAATATGATTTATATCAAGACTGGTCTTTTTTTGTAAGTTAAATTTGTCAATAAATTGACTGATTTTCAGTATCAATGACCCATCTTATGTGCACAAAATTAAATTGACGTTCAAATAAATGAAATTGTTATTGCTTGAGGCTGTAGAGCTGTTTGCTGCAACACTAAAATTAATTGCATGAAAAATTCAATTAGTTTTGGAAAATATTTTACATTAGAATTTATAATTTGCCACAACTAATGGCAAATCAATCTGATTATGGGAAATTAATTTTAATTAAATTAATCTTTTAATTTGGGAAAAATGAAAGATAAAAAATCCCAAAATGGATGCTGCCAAAAACCTTGGGTTGACTTTTAATAACAATCTTACATGGACGAATCATGTTAACACACTCGTAGTTCAAACTTATATGAAGTTGAGGTGTCTTTGGTCGACACAATACTTTACGTCTTTGAATATAAGACGGTTGATTGCAAAATGTTATCTTCTTCCTGGTCTAATGTACGGTTGTGAACTTTTTGCAAGTTGCGATTCCGTTAGCAAGGGGAAACTCAACGTCTTATTCAATAGATCATTAGATAGATCATTTATTCAGAATCTCCAGGATATCTTAGCGATAAAATAAGATTTGCTAGATCACTTAGAGGATCATAATTCCCCTACATCGTTACCTTGTATCTGAATGGCATTTTTTTTATTCATGCTGCACGGCTCCGTAGTAGATTACTATTTTTTATAAATTATGCATGATTTATTACTATTGTTATTATTATTATTATATTTTTTTTCTTTTACTTTTACTTTATCCATTAGAAAAGTTTGATCTCCAAATGTTGTTTATTAAACACTTCTTTCTTGTACTTTAAATATAAGATTAAATCTTCTTGTACATGAATTGAATAAACAAATAAATAAATAAATAAAAATAAAATAAAACTTGTCACAACTTCCAGATACACTTTACACTGATTGTTGTTTTTGCTACATTTCATAAGATCCCGATCGGATTTGAATCTACAGTTCAGTATAATAAAACATGTCAGAGTACACTTTGCAGTATATTTAGGGTCATTATCCTGCTGGAACCCACTACAAAGTGGCATACTTTTATTAGACATCATGTAGCAAGAAGTGTCGAAGTATAATAACATAATCTGTTGCTTTCGAAATACCTGTACCTGTGTACGCTGTAGTGATCTTTACACCATAGTAGGAAGATGAACTCCAAACAACAATATTAGTATTGCCGTGCTTTTCCCTCGTAAGAATATACTGGGAATTGTGCAATGTGTTTATTTGTCTTCTCTCAGTTTTAAAGCCTCGATTTAAATTAAAGAAATAAATTTTTGTCAATAAGATTAGATTACTTTTAACACAGTAAAGCATGGCGGCATGTTGGATAGATCAACAATTGCAGTCGCAGTAGTCTAGTAGATAGTGAGTTAGCTCATTAGAAGTCACGGTTCAAACTCCAGATCTAACAGCTCCAACAAAACGAAATATGAATAAATATTTCTTCGACGACTGTCAATCAGCTTATGCTACGTTGGATATTCTGCCCGAATGATTTGCGATATTCTGTATAGTTATCTCACGTGGAGATATAAACTATATGGAAAATTTTTCCACGCACTTTAATCTATTTAAATTAAAAAATAGGAAGACTTGATAGAATGCGACCTTTCCTTTCGGTGCGTACCAACATCTCTTTTTCTGTGACCGATCTCGCCACATTTATTACCCACGCTCCTTCTGTCGGCTCCATCTCATACTTACCGTCAGCTCCCTTTCAGATTATGTTCCTGATGATGTCAACAACATTACTTTGTTAATAAATCAATAAATTTTAATAAAAATTAATTTGATTTCAATTTTTTTTTCTCATATTAAATTAAAAAAAAATTAAGTTTACATGAAAACGCATATTTATTGTTACTTTTGAATTTTAAAAATTTAGTTTTTGTAGTTTTATTCTCTACATCAGCAGTTTTTTTGATTATAAATTTTTAAATTGTTCATTTTAGTTTAAAAACATTTACTTGTGCGTGTAATTGAAACGTAAACAAATTTTTAAACCAAAAAATGAGCGATTTTTTTATTTTCAGAATTTAACAGCGAATTTAATTTAATTAAAGAAGTAATTTTGATTGAATAAAATATTTTTGTTTTAATTTGTATTTAATCAAAAATATATTACATCAAGGATTCTATAATTGCAATGAATATTTTATTGTTAACAAAAAATGACCTTCATCTTGTCCAATGTAACAACAGTCGATTGGATTTAATGAAGTGTTAAAAGTTATGCAGCAAATGGTTTTATGCTAATTGATCAAATTGCTGCAATGCTGAGGCTATGACACATACGAAAAGTGGTTAATGTATTCGTTCTTGCAACACAATTGAGCAAGTCACTAAAACAGATGAAGATAAAAAGAGAAAAAAGAAAAACATTCGAAGTGGTTATAATCCAGCTAACATTTTCGGAGTCAGAAATTCAGACTAAAAAGAACGAAAAACTATGCTACCAGTAAGCCGTGAGGTGTGAGTCAATGATGGCATGTGAATCTGTAATGAATAATCGAAGGTCAATTAAAAAGTGTACGTTAAGCACACTGCAATTTTTTTTTTAATTATTTTATTTATTAATTACGATACAATTACAAATAATATTTAATTAAATACGAGCTGAGTAACTTCGACCATATGCGCGGTGTAAAGTAACAGACCAGAGTCTCTGGCCGGAATCGAACCCACGACCCTCACGCTAATAGTCTAACACACTACCCACTAGACAACCAGGGCTCCCACACAGCAATTTTAACAACGAAAATTACATCTTTCTTAACCCATTAACGCCGAATGGGTAGAAAAATACCCAAAAAAGAAGTTTTTTTTAAAAAATTCTATCTTCACCCAACTAAACGAGAGCCCAAACGCTTCTTTAGGAACGAATAAAGAAGACATGGTAGGTAGGTAGGTAGAGGTGGCTGCCCATCCTAGAAAAGAAATTTTAGACGGACTCACTTAGGCCGCAATGGGCCCATTGTGTTACCACAGAACGGTTTAAAAAAAATTAATAAGGCATGATATTCACATATTTTGGATGACAGCAAAAAGGTCAAAGATCACGAATTTTTTACAAAATCAAAATCAATAAATTTAACTTCCCTGAAAGATTTTTTCCCTCAAAAATATCATATTAAAATGACTTTGATTTTTATCACCGTTATACATCCGGAAATATAAGTATTTAAGTATTTTGTATATACATACACATATTTTATATACATATACATATACATATACATATACACATATACATCTATACATCTGTGTATATATATGTTTAGGGTAGAAACGGATATATAATTCTTCCTCATATGTTTAAGTTCACATTCCTTGGTTATCTTTAATGATAAGTCCATTAACCACTGCGGTGATGAGGAAATATTCTTCTCCTTCTAATCTTTTTTTTGTTTTTTTGTATTTCTCTTGACGGTTTATTGTTGATGTTGACAGTTTTTTTTTTCTCTTAAAACCAGACACAAAAAAGAAAACAAAATCAAAGGTTTTCTTTAATTCCAGTGATAGCTATAAACATTTCGTCTTTTCTTTGTTGTTATTATTGTTGTTTAATACTGGGTTCAGACATGCACCTTTATTGCGTAAATCGCAATAAACGGCATTATTGATCTCAATATTTCATACAAAATTTCAATTAATTATTGGTCAATAAATTCATAAATTGTTATAATATTGATAAAAACTTTAAATACAACACTGTCATAAGTACGTTCAGTGAGCAGATTACATTTTTCCGAACGCTTTCTATTAATATTTGACGACTCAAATGTAAACAACGACAAACAAAAAATGGAAGGTCAGCAGAAAGGTTTGTATTTTATTTTGAGTTTCATATCAAATTTTTCTTTTTCATCCTTCTGAGAAAAGCCACTTTGGAGTCAAAAGTAGTCCCTATTAACCGCAACAGCTCGGCGTTTCGGTTAATCATTAGCAATACCTTTTTAAATGTTAAATTGTTTTCCATTTTTTCTAAAAAATTTTTTGGCACTAATTTTCGCGATTAAATTAAAAGCAATGTTGTTGAAGCAATCAGCTGTTTTGTTTAACAGCTGTTCAATAAATTTTCGTATATTATATGTCTGAACGCTAAAAATATTGTTCTCAATAAACCGAATATTGATTTAATAAAAGTGCATGTCTGAACATAGTATAAGTTTGTATCTCAGGAGATAATATTGCTTGAGAATAATTTTATAAATAAAGTTAAGTTAGTGAGAGTTGGTTAGGTTATTGTGCTATAAGCATAAATTTCTTTCAACAAATAAAATTAAATGGAATACGGGGAAAGAACACAATCGAAATAAGCAACTGCAAACAAATTTTTTTTAATTTCTCATATTTATGCTAGAGAATATCGTAATAAACAGTGTATCCGTTATAGCATAATTTTTTGTGTAAGAGGCAACTCTAATATTTGGCAGCGATCACACATGTTTATTTCTATTATTAAAACTGGAGCTAAGTGAAGAAGAAAAGGGAACGGTGGCTTATATTTTATGACACTGTCCTTGCCTGTAGGGACGCAGGCAGAGATGAGTAGATAATCGGTTTATTGATAAACTGGTAGATACAATAAAGAGCTTACATTCGATTTATTTCAGCAAAAGTTCCCAGAAGAAACCTGACATTCAAATGGGTATCATTATCATGTTATTTAACGGTGCGAATATATCTTTGTGGTTTTGTGAAAACCGAGCGTAGTCTAGAAGGTAGTGTTTTTACTTCTAATGTTCAAACCCCAGCCCAGACTTCTGGACTATACTGAATTATGGAAAAATATTCCTTCGGCAATTTCCTCTCGGCAGAGTTCTAGGGAAAATTCTGGGAGTAAATAAAATTGCTATAAAAAGTTTCTCAAAAATCTGCCGTTCAGCGTTGACTTTAAACTACAGTAGGACCTTGATTATCCGTGATTCGATTATCCGGCAACATCAATTACCCGGGATGGAAAAAGAAAATTTTTTGCATCGACTTAATTTTATTTTGGATCGACTTAAATTTTTCTGCATCGTTTAACCGTGATTACCTCTATTATTCGTGATTATAAGCAAAAATTTGTTTCTATTATTTTGGACAAACAAGCGAAAAAGGGGACTTCCCTCTTTAGTTTACGAAATCCTTATCTACTGTTCACTGTTTTCTGACAAAATTATTTCTTTTTTATATTTTTGAAACATGTATGTATATAAAATACTTGAATTATTTAGTTTTTATATAAATATGTACATATTCATTTATTAATTAATAAAAATAGCTATTAAAAACTAGCCAAAATTGGTACTCAATTAATCGATTATACAGAATGCTTCCAGTCCCGACCATCACGGAAAATCGAGGTCCCACTGTTTATGTCCCGCCACTCGTGTATAAAATTAACACACACAACTTAGATGGTGTGAGTAGCTAGGTTGTAATCCTGACTATGGGGTTGTAGTTACCAATTACTTATGTAAGTAACATGTAAGACAAAATGTTTAATTAAAATTAGTTGTGGCATTTTTTTGTCTGAATACCTATTTATTATAAGCATTAGCATAAAATTAAAGTGCGAACCAACCCATTGTTGTATTGAATTAAACAGAATTCTATTGCTATTAAACAGGATTCCTTTATAACGTTTAACACATTGTATTAAATTTGAAGTCTTTTGTGCAATTTGTTCGACAATATTATTGAATTCAATATGATTTTAAATGCAAATGAAACGTATAGAAATCATTTCGAAATAAGAGCATTTCATATTTATACATAAATACATACATATTATATGCGTACGATATTATTTATTTATTTAAATAATCGTGTATTTATTTATTTACTTATGGACTAAAATGTTAAATTGAATACAACATAAATGATTATTTATTACGTACAAATTCAATTTTAATAGATCCTATTTACGTATATTAAAATTATGTACATATGTATATACATATTTCATAGTCGCATTATGTATGTATGTATGTATGATATTTGTATGCAATAGATAAATAAATAAATGTAATTGATAGATTTATTATACAATAATTATACATATGTATATACCATTATATGCCACTACGAATTGAATAGAAATGTTTGAACTTTTTTTTTTCATTTCTAATAATTCGATTACTCTGGCTCGATTTGTTTGCAGATTTCTTAAATTCAAATGATTGAACTGACATACTACAGTTGGAATTATTTATTAACCTTAATGCTATAAACACAATAGACGCAACGCAGCAAATGCAACAATCTGTCAAAAACAGAATACATGGGTGTATTTTTAAGGCTGCGCGACAACAAGCAACGATTCTGCCCCTTTGCATTTTGGCTCATTTCTATTCGCAGCAATGACAGAATTTGTGCTAACAATGAGAGGATTTGTGCTGGCAATTAAAGGATTTATGCTGTCAACACAATAACATATATAAAAGACAATAGAGTATGAAATATAAAACACGAAAGAACATTTTGTTGGCACCATTGATAGAGAATTCATTAATTATTTATGTTTATATTTTTTTTACTTATGCTTTGCTGCTGCCTTTATTATAAATAATGCGCATGCAGCTTACCGTGGGTTGCAATTGCAAAATTGTTGTATTTGCTGCATTGCGTCTATTGTGTTCATAGTATGTATAAGGCTTTCATATTTCGTGTAATAAGTTGTATAGTCTATACAAAAATAAGCTTACCGGGAAGCATTTCTTAAATCGTGTCAAACAATTAAACTAGATTGGCATAATTTCTTTTATAACAAATTCTTTACTAAGATTTAAATTTTTCAAGAAATTTTCTTAAGATTATTAATGACAAAAATATATCAACAAAAAACTTAAATTTCTCTAAAAACAAAACCTTCAATGTGGCATGCAAATGGTCGATAGATAGTTCTTTAATATGGGGTCATTCTGCAGGGTCTTCCCTATTTACATGCGATGAAAACTAGATGCGTTCAAAAAATGCAACAATAATGTTCGAAAAAGGGATCGTGGACGAAGTTAAAGATTCGCAGAGAGTGAGAAGAGAATTAGTCATTATAAGTTTCTACAAGCTAGTTAATCGATAAATTCAGGTACGATATTGAATTAACTCGTGCAACACAGAAACTGTAATCCTGGATATGACCCAAATATGTTTGTTTACAATGCAGACGAAAATCGCTCCTCTCCTTCAAATGTACCTACCGAGGAAAATTTTTTTTTTTCTAAGTATTTGTTCAAAAACCCCTTTATCATACCAAAAGTAAAGAAAACCATTAAATTTTATGAAATTACCGCAACAATGCTTTACCGTCTTAAGAGTAGACTAAGGTTTGTACACATTGTGTATGGGTTTCCGAATAGTATTAAGAACTCGATCTGAATTAAAAGAAAATTCATTTTCACCAACAATATGTTACCTACATGAACACATTTTAATTTAAGCCTTCCATTGTTTTTTGTTATGTGATAATTCCTGAAAACTTCGACACTGTTTAAAGCAGCTGCTGGCGTACTAAACTTTAATTTTTAAATCCAAAATATTAAAAATTTTATTACAAAAACCAAGACCCAATAACGCCGTAGTCTAGTAGGTAGTGTGTTGGCTTATTAGACTGAAGGCCCGAGTTCAAACCCCAGATCAGACATCAAAACGAAATATGAAATAAAAATATTTCTCCGGCGACTTCCTTTCAGCAGATTTCTGGCAAAAACTCTGAGAGTAAATAAAATTGCCAATGAAAAGTTTCGCAAACATTTATCGTTCAGAGTCAATTTTAAACTGTAGGTCCCGCTACTCATGTATAAAATTAACGCACACAACGTAAGTGGTGTGAGAAACTAGGTCATAGTCCTGACTGAAAGGTTGTAATGACCAATTATGTGTACGTCACAACACCCAATAACAGAAACGAGACAATTTTATTTTAAAAAAATTTTACTCTGTACATTTAGCTTGCATTACACAATATACATAGTATTAAAACAAGAACACATATTTTCTCAATTTAACGCATGCCTTACCAACTGACAGCAAATTATGGTTTATTCAAGTAATTGCTGTACATAAGCCTTACAAAATATTTTTTGTTTTCCACGAAACCCTCTTAATTGTTCTTCATTACATTGTCGATGTTCATTTCAACTCAAATTTTAATTACGTGTACGTGGTATAAGAAGAGCTTAAATTTTATTCATTCGATTGCATTTCGTGCACTTTTCACTTGTAATTCTTTCATGAATTCTTCTGCAAACCGAGATGGGATAAGGTATGAAAGTTTATTTGTAAATATTTCTTCTGCGATGACTTACCGTATATATGTATGTGTTCCTTTTACTCCTCTAGGGCAGTGTGACTTACCGCATACGGCTTATATATTATTGCAGAAGATTTTTGTTAATGAAATTGTAACCAGAAAAGAATCATGATTTATTCACTTGATAAATTATAACATTAGCCGTAAATACGAGGGTGGATTTTATGAAATTTATGAAATTAACCTAAATTTAAATAAAAACTTGTTTAATAACACCAAAATAAATGGGAAAAACTCATTTACTGCGAATTCCATTTAAAATCGCTTTTGAAAGCACACCACCAGGAAGTAAAGAAATTAAATTTGACATTCAAAGATCCATTGTATTAAAATGTTATACCCAATATTTAATAGGATATCTCTTAAAGCACTTCATTTAACCTACTTGTCATTAAATACATCACTTTTTTATGTGTTTTCTATTCATTTACTCTTAAGTATGTTTTTCAGTTGACTTTTGTTAGAGATTTAGCGACTACGCAACCGCTTTTCTAAATGATTCTTTAAATACTCTCTTGGAGTCATGGGCTTTGTGGAAGATTATAAGTATATATAATTTGTTAGACGTTAATCATACTGTTTACGTGACCATATAAAAAGGCAGGACAACCACAACCAGTAGTAAGAATTCAGTGAGCCTTGTGTGAAGTCGCGTTGCGTGTGAAGAGGACAGTCATGGTTTGAAGATCTCCGTTGTAAAGATTTGCGTTGTTAGCGAACAAAGTCTATTATTGTTGTATTCATCAAGTTGTGAACAGTGACACACAAAATAGTGCGAACAATAAAGGATTTGATTGAAACTGAACACAAATTTATTTTTATTGTTCGCACTGAAAAGTTTTTATATGCTCATGTAAACAGTCTGATGAACGTTCTTGAAGTCGAATGTTCGTGGTTTCGCCTTTTGAGAATTCCGTCGTCCGCAGATCCCTGTATCAAATACCCGTCTCGCCAGAGCATCCTCCTTCATTCGAACGACATGGCCGAGCCAGCGCAGGCACGGGATGTTAATACGCTGCACAAAGTCTATGTCGTTGAGGAGCTCATACAGCTCAATTTTGCATTGGATGCGGAAATTATCGCCAACTGGCATTGGAAAAGTAGGAGGGATTGGTTGCATGCAAACAAAGGTAAAGTTACTGACTGTGGTCAACGTGGCGATCCCCAGGACTATCCTTGTCTTGCTGTATTCAAGTCGACACGCAGCCTCCTCGTGGCCCGTCCTAGATGGCAAACTAGCACCCGCTAGATGTTGACATTAAATTTGGGTTGTGCGTAGGGCTTGGAACCCACCACGTTAAAATGTTACCCAATAAAAACCAAAACAAAAGCCTCTAGAAAATGAGAAAATAAATAAATGAAACACAGAAAATGCAATGAATAAGACATATCCTAAGAAAAACGATAGAAAGTCAGTCGAGAAAGCATGAATCTAGAATGTAGAACGAGAGGAATGTTTAGGAATGTAGAGTGAAAAGTTTGTAGGTTAATATATGCTCTAATGCCCCAATAAGCAGATGGTTTTTCCCTTTTCACGACAATCAATGTTTATCAACGCTTAATTAAATCGTTTTTGTTGGTAATAACCCTGGCATCACATGAACGTTCATGGTGCTCCTTTCGCGTCCTTGAACTTAACACACGAGTTCTTAGTGGTTCTGGTTCAAAATCCGAATTATGTTTACAGTCATCTATCGACAATTTTAGCGGATGCCAAATGTGCCAATAATGTCAGAAAAGTAGTTTAAAAAGTTTATAATTATCATTAAAAGAGTCGCCGTAGTCTTGTAGGAAGTGTGTTGGCTTATTAGACGAAATGACCGAGTTCAAATCCCAGGTCAGACATCAAAACGAAATATGAAGAAAAATATTTCTTCGTCGATTTCCTCTCAGCAGATTTCTGCCAAAAACTCTGAGAGTAAATACAAATTTGCATTGAAAAAGTTTCTCAATAATCTGTCGGACGAAGTCCACGTTAAATTGTAGGTCCCGCCACTCACGTATAAAATTAACGCACACAACATTAGTAGCGTGCAAAGCTTGGATGTTGTACAATGTGTCAATTCGACATCCGGGTACTGTACTTGTCGCAATTGACAAGTTTACGTCCTCTAACCTAACCTAACCTATAATTAAAAGATATGACTGTAAATAGTTTTATATAATTGCCAGACTAGGTTATCATGCTTTATTTTTTTAATTCTTAAAAGGATTGAAGTCGCAGTAGACTAGCCTACAGTATGATGGCTTATTAGGCGTGAGGCCATGGTGCAAACCTTAGATCAGACATTTCCAAAAAAATGAAATTTACACGACAAATGTTTCTTCTACTTCCTCTCAGCAGATTTCTGGCAAAAACTATGAAAGTAAATAAAATTGCTATGAAAAGTTTTCAAAAGTCTATCGTTCGAAATCAACTTTAAACTGTAGGTCCTGCAACTTATGCATAAAATTAACACACACAACATATGTATGTAAGTGGTATGTGTATTGTAATCCTAACTAAAGAGTAGCAATGACCATTTATGTTTGTATGTATGTTAAAAGAATTTAAGCATTATTGTCAATGTCTAACAATTTTGTATTCCCTTTAGAAAAATGTCATTTACTAATACTGTTACAAAAGAGCTTTTGATTTGAAACGAATTAGTACCACATCCTGTTAACATCTCCTTAAAATTCTTAACAAAAATGTTAAAAGATTTATTTTCGTATTTATAATTCAAATCGAAAACATGAACACAGAATACTTTTATATCAATCAAAATGTTTATTTGATGTACTATACTGTCCCATTTCTAAAATTCAATACACATTTAGAGGGGGACTTAGAAACAGAATGTGCAAAAATATGGAATTTTATGGCATAAAATTGAAACAAAAACAACAGCATAAACACTGCAACTCGCAAATGAATGGAACAAAAATTGAAATCCAAAAAGTCAATTAAAAACGAATTAAGAATGAACAAAATATATGACAACAAACTATAAACTGGAGTTCTCTAAGGACTCTTATCATAATTTTTCTTTGTGGAATGGTATGTTCAACAAAATAATGAAAGAAAACAAACAACATGGACTGACAAAATTTTAACAAATTGAAAAGTTGTATTAGATGTCGATTATTCAGTCTGTTTTGCCAAATCACCATGGATTGCATATAGCATTCAACAGCACGTGCAAATAATGAAATTGTTTTATCAAAATGGTTGTACCACACGCTTCATCCATTTTACGATTGCCATATTCATCCTCACGAGAATACTATGGTGGATAAATTTAGTCTAAAGGACATATGTTCACTTAATGGGCTTTACAGCTGTTAGCAAGGGACAATAATTTTTATTCATTCAAACATCACTATTGTCCGTGAGAATTTACCTCTCATGTGGAGGTGATCACTGAGATTGTGCGATTTGACTAAGTTAGAATTTTTCCTGAGTGGTGGCATAAGCCACAGCGGTCCTCAAAGCCAACATAACTCATGCAATCGGTCAAATTCAGCCTGATATGTATAGAAGCCATTGCGGCAATGATATTGTAAACAGTGTATATATTAATGCGTTGAGTTCCTGTCGTCACATATCTCGTCTTTATTGGTTTTGTATTTATCAACATCTGAAACGCACTTTAATACAAGAAAGTTCAGGGTTCTGAATTTATCGCCCATACTAAGGACCTCCATCAAACAATAATAAGCCGGTGACGATTGCTATTAGGATAACAGTCCGAAAAGGATCTAGGCGATATCAATGATATTTGGTATGCCACATCAAATCCTAACAATTTATTTAAATGGTCCGCCAAATAACTTTCTTTTTTTTGAAAATATTTAAAAAAAAACTACGGAATATTTTCTCTCATTTCTTTTTTATTTGAAAGTACAATCCTGCCGGTTAATTCCGGATAAAAATTTCATTCAAATGGCTGCCTCTGCTGGTCATGCAGTAGCCTAAATGATCGGTCCAATTTATAAGCACATTATCGATTGTGTGCAGCTGTATTTCACTAATGGCTTCACGAATATTTTCCTTTAAAGCGTCAATTGTCTCTGGCTTGTCGGCGTAACACTTATCTTTGACGGCACCCCCACAAATAATAGTCCAACGGTGTCAAATCGCAGCTCCGAGGTGGCCAAACGACGTCAGCTCTGCGGCTGATAATGCGATCTTCAAAAACAGGGCGCAAAACATCGAGTGTAGCTTCGGCTGTGTGGCACGTAGCGCCGTCCTGTTGAAACCAAATGTTGCCAATATCCTCCTCTTTAATTTTTGTGAACAAAATTCGTTCAACATGGCCCGATAACGATCGCCATTGACTGTAGCGGCCACTCCTTGCTCATTTTCGAAGAAAAATGGCCCAATTATGCCTCTGGACCAAAATCCGCACCAAACAGTGACTCGTTTTGGGTGCGTCGGCTTTTCAATGTACGCGTGCGGGTTTTCTGTGCCCCAAATGCGACAATTTTGCTTGTTTACTTACCCGTCAAGATCAAAATGAGCTTCATCTGAAAAGATGATTTTTTTGCCAAAATCGGCATCTTCTGTAAGTTGCTTGCTGCGTTGCGTTTATTGTGTTTATAGCATTACTCTAGAAAGTTAGTTGTTAGCTAAACTTGGCTTGTTATTATTGTTTGACACAAGAACGGTACAACATTTGTGAATAACTGTATGTAAATAGGTTTTATTCGAATTAAAATATAATGACACGAAATAAAAAAATGGGTCCCAAATGAGAGTTAATGCATAGAATATCTGAAAGACTAATGAATATTAAGGTGTTCCACACATCAGCAAGAGCCACACAAAAACGAATGTAAAGACAGTAAAAAATAATGTTGAACCCTATTTATTCATTCTCTGTTAAAAGAGCTTTCTGTCTTGAATTTGGTATATTGTAGAAGAACGACAATAGAAACAACGATGACTGTATGTCAATCTTAAGGAGTTCCTTTTGGCTTAAAAGATTAGTAAGTCAGAAGATGCAGAAAATAGAAGGGAGATATATGTTTTTATGTATTCTGTTGACTATATTTTTAAAGTTTATTGACCCTTTTCCTTTCTTTTTTGTCTTTTGTCGCCTTGGGTTTTTTGTGTTGTGACCCTTTTCCTTATTTAGTTTTAAAAAGATCCAAAAACTATGTAGTCAAACATAAATTTTGCATATTCATGCCTGCAAAGGGCAAATGTAAAGAAAATTTACGTTTAATGTTGAGAAATTTTCATAATAATAATAAGGAAGTTAAATAAATTTAAATAAACAAAAGAAAAGACACAATTTGGAAAAAGAAACTTCAAAGTAAAGAACAATTTATTGGGATTTGAGTTTGGGGAATTTTAAACGTCACATAAAAAGTTCTATGACTCTTAATTTCTTTCATGCCATAGGCGTCTTTTAACAAATATGGAACTTCATTTCTATGTTGCAAAATTATCTCATACAATGCGGATCATTTTCTATCAATGCAATGAAATTATAATTAAATCTGTAGAAATTTCTGATTCACTTTTAAATTCTAAGCTCTTTCTCATTTACTAGAGAGATTATTTTCATTGTTTTATATTGTTTTGTCTCCTACAGAGAAATTTTCCATTGTACCACAATGACTATTGCTGGACACAACTGCCTGGATTCCAGATTGCCTGGCTGCCCGGTCTGTCTCACTCTTTTTTTTACGCTTATTTAGAGACGATTGTTCAATTCAATTCTTTTTCATTTCATTCTTTACTTTTAAATTCAGTTTGCTTAAAACGAAAACAATAATCCAGGAAATCTTTTGATTTGAAAAACAAAAAAAAGTATTTCATGTAGAAACAATTTAAAATGGAACAACAAAGTATACTCATATGAAGTACTTAAGCTTTAGCATCAGGATAAGGAAGAAACAAATCTAACATCAATTTGAAACATAAATTATAATGATATATCGGGTGGGCCATCTATCGGTTTAATTTTGAACCATCGGTTATTTCGAATCTGGCTGTACTTATGTTATTCTATTCTGTCATAAAACTCTGTGTATTATATTCACTGAACGAAGTGAATCGAATTAAGCTTGAGCAGCATTGTAATCTGTTGAGCCAAAGAGAAACTGCACGATGATGTTGATTTTCCCAAAAAAAAAAAAAATATCATCTTTTCGGATGCAGCTCATTTTCATCTTGCTGGGTACTTTAATAATCAAAATTGCCATATATGGGGCTTAGAAAACCCAAACGTGGTCTTGCAGAAGCCAGCGCACACATTACGAGTGACTCTTTGGAGCGGCTTGTGAAGCAGAAGCATCATTGACCCATATTTCATTGAAAATGAGGACGGCGAAACCATTACGGTGAATGGAGACACCAATCGCACCGTGATAACCGCTCTTCAAGGTATTAATATCAACAGGATGGCGCAAGTTACTACACATCTCACGCCACAATCGACTTATTGCATCAAACATTTGATGGCCGTTTAATTAGGCGAAATCCTGTTGTCAATTGAGCACCCAGATGCTGCAATTAGACACCGTTGGACTATTTTCTGTGGGGCGCCGCTAAAGAAAAGTGTTATCAAAGCAAACCAGAGACATTTGAGCATTTGAAGGCCAACATTCCGGATGTCATTGCCGAGATCCGATCCCATACACTCAAAAAAGTGCACGAAAATCGGTCCTATCGAATGAGGTACTGTGAGGCCAGCCGGGGCAGCCATATGAATGAAATAATATTCCATTTCAAACCGGAACAATTGTGCTTCACAGCAATAAAATACATTTGGTAAAATTTCAAACCGTTTTTGTTTTACATACACACATAATTGGCCATTACAACCCTTCAGTTAGGATTACGGCCTATCTTCTCACACCACTCATATTGTGTGTGTTAATCATATACATGAATGGCGAGACCTACAGTTTAAAGACGACTCCGAACGACAGATTTTTTTGAGAAACTTTTCATGGCAAATTTTATTTACTCTCAGAGTTCTTGCCAGAAATCTGCTGAGAGGAAGTCGCCGAAGAAATATTTTCATATTTTCATTTTGATGCCTGACCTGGGTTTTGAACCGAGGCTTTAAGTCTAATAAGCCAACATACTGCCTAAAAGACTACGGCGACTTTTAGTTTCATAGCATTTTTAAATTTAAACTTTTAAATTTCCCACCCTATACTTATTTTTGTATGAGAACGAGTAAAACGAGTATGGGATTAATTGTTTAAACAAACTGATGGATTTTCATTCTTAATCTTCAGTCTTAATCTTTCTAAGAAATCAAATTTTTTGAAGGAAATTAAAACGGGCACAGATTTAGCAAAGTTTTTGAAGGATCTTATTAATTTTAAAACATACCCACACCATCGGAATAATGGAAAATTTGTCAATGGATTTTACGAGTCAGGTATGTATCTTAAGCGAGTTAGATAAAGAAATTTTGGGTAAAATATTACTGTCACTATGCTTTAATTGATAGAGTCCAACAACTTTGTCTACTGAGACAATAAAAGCTGGTCATATATCCGTATTGCAAAGTTTCATCTTGGAACGATTTAATTTCTCTTAATCTTCTTACATTGCATACTGCACCTTCTTTAGCACAGGAGATAATTTTATGTTTTTCTTCGTGTCATCTTTATTGTAAAGAGTTGTAGGTTAATATTAATAGGCGTCTCTGGGCAACTGAACAGTGGCATGAATCAAATATTGGTCACGCAAGGATAATGAAAAAATTTGGGACTATAGGAAGTAGCGCATCTCGTAACAAACTTCGTACAAATCTTCAGTGATGACTCCAAATGGAATGAGAATGTGGGTGCGGAATTTTTCCAAATAAATTGGAATAGCACAGTTTAAAGTTGAATACGTTTGCCGAATGACTGCAGCATCTTTCATAAACCGACAAGTGTGATAATAAAAAAGATGACTCCTTTCAGAGGAAATGTAGTTACCGTGGTTGTAATCACAGTTTAAATTTTAGATACTGCCTAGTTTACTAATTCTTACTCAGCCTCTTTCCATGTTGGTAATATGAACCCATTCAATTATTTTATAAATGTACTTACCATATGAAGACAGCGCAGTCTAGCAGGTAGTGTGTTGTTTTATTAGCCGTGAGGTCACGGCTCCAGCCCCAGGTCAGGCATCAAAAAGAAAATATTAAAAAAATATTTTTTCGGCAATAACTCTGAGAGTAAATAAAATTGCTCATGTATAAAATTAACACACACAACATAAGTGGTGTGAGAAGCTAAGTCGTAATCCTGACTGAATGGTTGCAATGACGAATTATGTATGTATGCATGCAGTTCCTATTTACCAGTGTTGCCAATTTAGCGCCTTTCGCGCTTATTTAGCGCGTTTCAACCACCAAAAAGTCGCATTTTTTCTCTTTAGCGCTTTTTTAAGAAAACGCGCTAGGTTGGCGCTTTTCTATTTGAATTTTTTTAGTTCCACATTGATAACATTCTTCACATTTTTTTTACAACCCTGGACAAATTTGTGTGTTTTTTGTTTTTTAAGAGGATTTTAGTCAGTTAAGCAAATTTTACTTTGGTTAAATTTTAACTTTCTTTAATAGACTTATTTATCTTAGTTCTTTTCTAGCGTTATATACAAAAATACAGGAATGCTTGGGAGTCTGATGCCTTACTCAAGAAATGGGTTAGGCCATTAGGAAAAAAAATAACCAAAGCCTTAAGCATTTATTGTAAATGCCAAATTTGTGTAAAACGAGCGGATCTTATTCGACACATAAAAGCAGTGAAGCACCAGAAGGCTCTAAAACCTTTCAATGCTTTCCAATTGCCACAACCTCATATAACTTTTCCCACAAATTTAACCGAGAAGCGAAAAAGCCAAGCAGCTCATTTTAGTCAGTCGACCACTTGGGTAATTTATGCGATACAGTTTTTAAAGACAGCAAGGCAGCAAACTTTAATTTACACCGTGCTAAGTGCACAAAAATAATCACTAATGTCTTAACACCTCATTTTATTGACAATTTGTTAAAGGATCTTGATGATTTCTTACTTAGGAACCGATATTTCGTTTGAAAAACTCTTAGGAGTCGTTATTCGCTATTACATCATAGAAAAAAGGAATTTGTTACTACTTTTCTCTATTTTTTATTGTTAAACGCTTTTTACAGCGCGTTTTGATTATAGTTAGTTACTAAAATTATTACTTAGCGTTTTTTAGCGCCATTTGAGTAGGAGGACTGCTTGTTTTGACCATAAAAAATTGGCAACACTGCTATTTACATTGCTAATTATCCTCAAACAGCTTTGACAATGATAATTCATGTAACTTATACTAAGCGTTCTGACGCAAAAGCCGCTACAGGCAATGAAACCGTCAGTCATCTAGAAGCTACAATTAACACACAGCCAGTAAACTATTTTGCAAGTAAGTTTAATGCAATAAATGCTTGAGAAGGCAACCTACAACGTTGTTTGAGAAGCTACATGGCGTACATTTTAACAATGTTATGTTTTAAACGAATACAGAATTTTGTTGATATCTCTAATACACTTTGTTTTATTTCAATTTAGAAATAGGAAGTCGCTAATGAAAAATGCGATTCCTATAAAAATTCCTACAAAATTTATTGCGTGGTTGAATTTCAGTTTTCTTGGAATAAAAAATTTAAGCATTAGAAAAATGAATATTAGAGAGTTGAAATCACTGCAATACATGCCACTATATACTCACAAGTGTATAAGAGGTTTTTGTTTTTTTGAAATGCGCAAATGAGTGTTCCGAAAATGATGGTTAAATAAAAAGAAGAGCTAAAACAATATTTAAGAGAATACTTAATTGTATTTGCAAATAAAAAAAATTGTTGAATCCCTTAATGGTGTCATCACCAAAACTATCGCTGTTTTTGTTGCATTAAATGTTTTGAGCATCAATTACATCAACACCATATACGAACGAGCATTAACGTGTACATTAAAAGCGTTGAAATTGTAAAATTAAGCAATCATAACGCAACCATGAAAATGCAATCACTTCATATGAGAAATACTAGATTTTTTACAAGTGAATAGACACAGATTATGTATTTTGTAACATTATGGTACAAAAATTTTGGTCAATACTCGCAAGCCCAGTAAAAACCAAAAATAAATATACATCATCAGTGTACGGAAGCAAGGGACAGACTCCTTTGTAGTAGCATCTATATCGACTTAAATATTGCTTGAATTGAGACAATTCAAATACAAATTTGTAATTAAAACCCTAATTTCGTAGGTAGTGCGTTAACTTATTAGACGTGAAGTCGCAGCTCAAACCCCAGATTAGGCATCATGAACAAAACGAAATATAAAAAAAATATTTTTTTTTGGCGACTTCGTCATAGCAGATTTCTGGGAAAAATATGAGAGGAAATAAAATTGCCATGAACAGTTTCTCAAAAAATCTGTCGTTCGGAGTCGATTTTAAACTGAAGGTCCCGCCACTTATGTCTAAAATTAACGCACACAACATAAGTGGTGTGAGAAGCTAGGTCGAAATCCTGACTGAAGGGTTGTAATGACCAATTATGTATGTATGTATTCACTAAATTCAGTTTTTCCAGAAATTTTCCTGAAAGAGTTTTTGCCCGACATTTGATGCGAGGAGTCGTCGAAATAATAATTTTTTGTATTTCATTTTGTTCAAGATGTCTGACCTAGGGTTTGAACCGTGGCCTAATATCTAATACTATTACAACACACTACCTACTAGACTACGGCGAAGACTGCCTCCTAATAGCGGGAGTAAAAATTATTTATGTTTCTTGTGTAATGATTTCATAAAAAAAATATTTTCTTTAATACGAAAACCAAAAAACAACAACTCATGCCAGAGCCTTGTTTTACGATTGCTAAAGCAAATGTCAGCGGTTTTTCACTGAAAATTACTAAAGGATTTATGATGTGTTCAGCAACAAATGCGGAAGGAAAAACTTTTCCTTTTCCAAATACATTGATTTTCAACATTCATTCTCTCACTCTAACAGCAAAAATTTTGCTACATACTTCCGGTTATTGTTTGAAAACGTGAAGACACTATATTTTCTCATGTCCCTCACTTAATAAACCATTAAATGGATTTGAGTCAACGGTGCCCTCTGATTTTCCTCGTTATTCAGCCATAAATAGGAGATGGAATATAAATTATTGCCTGTTGATATTCTTTGGATTTGTAGCTGCTGTTATCGCTGTTATCGCCTTTTTGTATTGTTGTAACAGTTCTATTTTGATGTTGTTCTTCGATTTGTATTTTTGTGTTAAAAAATTGTAAGACAAGGAAAGAAAGGAGAAGTTATTCTCATTGTTATCCTTGTTTGTAACAACATACTGAAGACTTTGTTCAACAACGTCAATAACACAAAAAGTCTTTCAAGTCAGTAATCTTTGAAGTTTAAAGTAGCACAGCGGGTGGCAAATAATAATATACGATGAAATAATGCGATTTAGGTGTGAGAATATTCCAGTACTATTTCCTCCTTTTTCCAGGAATGTGAATGAATAATGGCAGAATTATCGTTTTTCTTCAATCATAATTGTTAAACAATTTGTATTTTTTCTTTGAAAAATATAAATCGTTAAACTAAATAAGAATTAATCAAGTCAAAGCAGCAGATGAACAAAAAACACGTCATATTGACATTTGTTGTGTGAAAAATAGCAGGTTTTAAAAGCCCATCAAATTCAAAGTTTCTAGAAAATCGTAATTGTTTATTTTCATTGTAATTAGTTTTCAATAAAAAAAAATAAGACGCAGTTGCTAACATAATTCTTATCAATAATCTATCGAAAATAAAAAAATCTTGAACTTTTTACAAATAAAATCTTGGAATCTCAGTTGCTTGTTGGTATTTCCCAAATTTCTTATTCCTTACTTCAATTTATCACAATATCGTGTACTCTAACAGGGACTTCAGAATATTGCTAGCTACTGACGGCCATTTTATTGAAGATGCTTTTGTCAAATTAGTTGGAATTTATTCAATCTGTTTTGCCAAGCAACAATGACATGTGTTTGATGTTGGCAACAGAGTCCAATTTTCATCAAATAAGCGTCGGCAGTGATGAGGGCCATTTCTGAATAAATTAGTACGTGAAAAAAAAAATGTCGAATCCACATGCTATCCATCAGAACTAAAGGCTTTCAGAAAAACTCACTATTTGGCATAGATTTTGGGTCAATATTATACATAAGCGCTGCCAATGCATCTCGGAAAGATACTGTTTGCTGTTGATTTTGGGCTAGCTGCGTCATCGGTCAATATTTCTTAGAGAACGACCTCAGCCAGGCTATCACTGTCAACGACGAGAATTTTGGGTCTACGATTACCAGGTTAGAAGTGATTTTAACACCACAGCGATATGGACACAGATTTTTTTTAAGTATATTTATTAATTTTTTTTTTTTTGGTATTCATTACATTATGTATAAAGTCCCAGCATCCAATGGACATTTTTGGGGCCAGTTGGCAAGGTTTTCGAAAACAATATTGTTAATTAATATGTTTCACAATTCATTACAAAAATAAAAATATAGAGGGAAATAAATACAAAATGTGTATATATCCGTTAACTTATGTATAAATTTACAATAGAAGCATTTCTAAATATATATATATATGGAGTCAAGAAAAGATTTTGTAGTCCTAGTAGATTAGAAATTGGCTTGCCCAATGCAGATTAAGCGTAATTGAAATCATCAATTAACCTATTTGGAAGAAGTAGATTTCCAGAGGCAAGTAAATTTCATCATTGTCATCTCAATAGAGACCTAAATCACTTTCATTAGGAATATCCGGAATCAGTTGATCGGACATTTTTAAGCTTAGGACAACTAATATTTACAGAAAACCCTTTTGTTAAACCAGAGACACACATATATATTGTTACGCAAGAACAAACGAAACGACCTAATATCGTTTCACATAAAAACAATAAACAAAAGCGACCAGCTACACTAACACATGTGTACATCGAACCATACATAAACCAACAATGACATCAGTATGAGTATGAGAGAGATGGATAACGCAAACACAACATAAGCGAACGTGCAAGAGGCAATGTGTATACAATACACAAATGCACACTAACAAATACATCGAACATCTTCCAAATAAACCAACAACAAGCTTGAGAGCAAAAGGGATGGACAAATAAGCAAGCGCAACAACAAGCAATACAGTCGCCATAGAAATTGCGAGAATGCGAAACCGCGAACATTCTTCTTCAAGAACGTTCGATGTACTGTTCGTGTTGGACTATAAAAGGGCAAGACAAAGCAGACGAGTAATGTGATGTTTTTGTAACACAGGCTATTTCACTTGCCTGCCTGTTTGCATGGAAAACATAAACAAAAACACTCAATTTTGTTTGTGTGTCCCATATAAACAGGCAGGCAAGTAAAATAGCCTGTGTTACAAAAACATCACATAAGTCAGTTGTAATTGAGTCAGTCTTGAGTGAAGTTGCGTGTGAACTAAATAGTCCTGTTTGAAGATATCGGTTGCGAGCAATAGTTGTGTGTGAATAATAGCAAGGAATTATTGTTGTATCGGTTAAGTGTGAACAGTGGAACATAAGAAGGTGTGTACAATAAAGAGAGTTTAATTAAAATAAGACACATATTTGTTTTTACTTGGTTTGCAATCAACGAACTCATATTTAAACGTTTTTAAAAAGGTAAAAACGTAACAATATAATACACCAAGAAAATCATCACAACAAAAAAAATACATTTTCAAAGAAATATTTTTCAATTTTATTGTGTATAAAACAACTGAAAAAAACAAATATGAAACCCATGGTATAATTAAGATGCACCCATGGTCTCACGAGATTAATGAAGACGATTCTAGAAGGAATTTTGGCAAGCAAAGTATCGTGTTTTTCCCAAAAATTTCACACAATTTGTGATAGAATATAATTGTATTAAAAAAGTTGAGCTTCTTTTCATAGTCCGTATACGAAACATAGACTTAACGGATATTTAATACATAAGTATTTGGCCATTGCAACTATCATTCAGGATTATGACTTTGCTTCTCACACCACTTATATTGTGAGTGCTAATTTTATACATGAGCGGCGGACCTACAGTATACAGAAAACTCCAAACTACAGATTTTTGTGAAATTTTTTCCAGATAATTTTATTTATAAATATTTTTTCATATCTCCTTTCGTTGGAAATATCTAACCTATGGCTTAAACCGTAGCCTCAAGGCTAATAAGCCAATACACTACTTATAAGACTATGGCCACAAATTGTCAAAATAATTTGCCGTCATGATTCACACAAAAATAATGAATTTATATTCTAGTCTACCTTATTTACTTTAACACATAATGTAAAAGTAAATGGTATTACCATATAAGTATGAACAGATGTAAGCAAAAGCAAAATAAATATTATAAAAACATGTGCATGTAAACTAACTATGAAGTTAGAGGGTGATAGTGAAGACAAAATTTTACTTGTACTAATCCTCCATGAGTTATAAAGATTACTACGCACATCTAAAAATAAATGCGCTGTAATTTAATTGTGTTTTTCATTGCAATCGTTTGTGTGTTAAACAACTTCTTCTGAACGTTTTGTTGACTGTAAGTATCTTTCTCACTTGCTTTTCTAAATACACATTCTACGAATCTTTGTGTTTGTCTGACGCTCTTGTGGTGTAAGATAAATTTATTTGCATTTAATTAAGTAGAGCTGTTAGTTTCTTACAATCATTGGAGACTTGACGTCAAAACAACAAAATCAAAGACTTATTTTTTGTGTTTTTGCTTGACTAAGTTTTTCATTTTATTTGTGTCATTATTCTTTAGTCATTATGATTGCAGATTTTTTCATTGTATTTTGACGTGTTAAATCTCAGTCATTTTCTTGCAGCAACTTCTGTATTTTGTAATTTATTTTATTGCCTGTATTTGCCTGCCTTATGATACTTTAATTTTTTAATAAAAAATATTTTTAATTAAGTTTCTGCGAAAACAGATGCTTTTATTTTATTTGTAAGTAAAATATGCTTTAAAAATAAATTTAAAAAAATAAAGTTTAAAGACCACTGGCTACCTTGACGTATGAGTGTTATTTAAAGAGAATTGAATTCATACGTCTAGCCGACCATAGAAATTACAAAACCAGACAACGAACTGTAAATGTTTATTTAATGTGGCCATTTAATAAATACATAAATGAAAACCATAGAATGTATGGAAGCACAAAATTTTTATTTTTTTTTTTTTTTTGTTTGAATTCTCAAACAATAAAAGTTTAATTAAAAATGAAAAAAGCGATTTTGTTAGCTGAGGTGATTTGTTGACCATGTATACAGTTGATAATAGGTCTCCTATTACTTGGTTGTCTATCATGTAAAGCAAATTGTACTATTCCAAGCATAGTCTATCTTTAACTTGTTTTTATCGGTGCTTTATTTGGATGAAGACGATGATGATTATTTAAGATTCAGATTTTTATCGCTGTTTACAATTTAATCCTACTTCAATTATTTCATTTTTTTTTTACAAAATCACTGCAAAATTGAAATAAAATTTAGTTCTACCTCAGCATTCCAGTTGTTTCTTTTGCTAATGGTAAAAAGTAATGTGAATGATTTTATTTTTGTAGTTGTGTGTTCTGGTTTTAATGTTTTATGTGTTTAAAACTTATCACAAAACAAAAATCCAAATAGATATGACAACAAAACATCAGCGGGGTACATTTATTTGCATTTATCATAATGGGTTGACACTGAAAGAAAATACTGTGTGCTCTTAATATATGGCGTCATCCCGCGAATGCCGGTTTTAGTTAAAAAATGAAAAAATAAAAACTTTAGTGGTTATGTTGAATTCGTTAATATGGGGGGGCGGCTATTTATCGGTTCAAATTTGAATACTCGAATCTGGCAATACTAATGTCGATTTTGGCAAATATGGCAGCAAACTCACACGTTGTCTTACAGAAGCCAATGCTCCCATTTCGAGTGACTGTTTGTTGCGGCTTGTGGAGCGGAGACATCATTGGCCCTTATTTCTTTGAAAATAAGGACTACGCAACAATTACGGAAATCTATCGCACCATAATAACCGAAATTTTTGTACCCGCTCTTAATGCTATTAATGTGAACTATGTTCGGTTTCAACAGGATGGTGCAACTTGCCACACATCTCAATCGATTTATTGCGTCAAACATTTGATGGCCTCCAAGAAGCTGCGATTTAATACCGTTGGACTATTTTCTGTGGGACACCGTTAAAGAAAAGTGTTATGCAGACAAACCGTAGAAAATTGAGCATTTGAAGGCAAACATTCGTGATGCCATTGCCGAGATACGATTCCATACACTCGGAAAAGCGCACGAAAATTGGTACAATCAAATGAGGTACTGTGAGGCCAGCCACGGCAGCCATGTGAATGAAATAATATTCCATTTCTAACAAGGAAAAAAAAATACAAATTTGACAAAATTTTTAAACTTTTAAATGGTCCACCCTCTATTTATTGAATTATAATTCATCACTTTCTTTATTTTTTGAATGTAGCTTCACTGGTGTTTAAATGTCTTCCATTTTATGCCTTGAACTCGTATAACTGTTGCACATTTTGAGTGTTCTCGTTATGATACTAGCACTCTCAAGATACAACTGCTACCACACACATACAAACACAGTCGTAGGAATACGTTTTTGTAATAAAATTTTGTCTGGTTTTTATCGTTGGCAATCATTTGCAGAGAATGGCTTTAAAAAGTACGAATACAATATGGATGTTACACTGGTGCCATTTAAAAATATGACTGATTCCATTTGTTTTTTATTAAAAAAAAAAAACTACTTCACGAAAACCGCTTAAATAAATTATCTTTTCCTAAGGAAGAATAAATTAAAAAAAATATTTTTATTTTGAAATGGGGTACATGTACCCCCCCCCCCCCCTTGTTATGAAATTTTCTTAAAAGCATTAACAGACACTTGTTGGTTCTGAAAAGCAACATAAAAATAATGGATTTTTTTCATTGTATAGAAATTATTATAAGAAGCTTTAAAGAATTTCTTCTTCTTTTAGGTTTCTTTTGTAATTTCTTATTTTTTATCGAAAAATCGTAAACAAGCATAATTTCTTAAATTTGCGGTAATACGTATCCACATAAGATTCAAAAGAGTCCAATGTATCGCGAAAATGTAACTTTTTGAATTGAATTTTGAGATGTTTGCGTCATTGGTCCATATTTCTTCGAAAACAATTGTCAGATCATTATTGTCAATGGCGGGAGGCGTTAGTCCTTTTCTTGTGAGATTTTTTTGAATCCCAGGTATATACGAATAAGCCGCAAACAACAGTGGTCTTCAAAGCCAACCAAGCCCATGCCATCGGTAAAATTCAATCTCTTTTATGCGTCAGAGTAATGGGAGGATTTGGACATTTTAGATGCGTTTCACACAGAAAAGACGTGGTGGACATTTGAACGATGTTATATTCTTGGATTTTCTTTTAAATTGCCTTCTTTGTAACACTTTTGTAATATTTCAAAATGCTTTCAAAACTTTTCCTATATCCATGTTTTCATCTAAAATTTCTATTTGCTTACCAGCTGTACCCAGTTTTCATTCATATTCTGATCTTTTTTTCGTTTAGTGACACAAGCAGGATTAAAAAGTTTCTATGGAAGAATTTTGTCTTCAAAGGAATTCTTTTAAATTAAAAAATGTGCGTTTTAATATTGCAATATTCTTAAATGTTGGAGTTAATTTTTTGAAATCTAGCCTCCTAAACATTTACTTCCATATTTTTAAGCAGTTCTCGTAGAATTTAAAATTTAATTTTGATTTCATTTTTATTATTTATATTTGTATAAGAAACTTTGCAAATTTGTGCTTATTTCTACCCTTATTTCTACTACGTTTCCAATAAAAATTCTATGATTTCACCTTTCTTATGTAAATTAAGAGTTTTTGCAAGTTTCCTTTCCTTCTCTTAAACATATTGAAATGGATACAAACAGGCAAGGGAATGCAACAACTATTCATGCGCTAATAGTAAAGTCTATAGCCCTAGGCAAGCATTTTAAGAACGATTAAACTTAAAATATTTTATAATATTCTAAATGTTATATTAAAAACTGTTGAATGCCTCATAGCGTAAACGTTAGGACGGAGGATACTAGTTACAAACAAAAGATCTTTCTTTAAGTTGGAAAAAAAAATGAATTTTTCTACTCCTTCAAGACGTCTTAGTTAATTTTGTTTTTACATTTGCATGTCAAAGAATTACAAAACTATACATGGGAAACGAATAAACTTGTTCAAATACAGTGCATAGCAAAAGTTTAGATAATTCAATATTTTTTAAAAATTTCATGAATTTTAAGTAATAATTTGTAAAAATAATTGTTGTTTTTTATATTTTTTATTTCAAATGTATTAAAAACGAAAAAAATTTTTAAGGTTTTCCAAAAACCATCAGAAAAATTGGCGATGCTTACTGGTGACTCCATATTTTTGCAAAGTAAAATTGTTGGCACCCAAAAAAAAAAAAAAAAACTCAGAGTAAATATAAAATTCAAAAGCCCAGCACATTTAAAGTGTTAAATCCAATATTTAGTAGAATATACCACTCCCTTTAACCCATTTAGCATTGGATGTACCAGTTTTTCTTGTGTTTGTTGTGTGTCTGTTGATATCACAGCCCTGCATATTTGGACTTTTTTTGTACAAGTAAGATGGCTCCAGGTGTTTTCGAAGGCATTTTTTTCATTTAAAAAATTCAAAATGGCGGATCCAATATGGCGGTCGAGGTAAATCTGACTGATTTTTATAAACCTCGACCGCCATATTGGATCCGCCTTTTTGAATTTTTTTAATCTGAATGAATATCTGTAATCAGCGACCCCACCAGCGGACCACCACCAGTAGCTTGGTAGTTTTTTTTATTGGTAGCCAATTTTCTTTTTAAATTGGCTTTATAATGAGTCCATACCTGTAACAAAATCAAAATTATCTTTATTATTTTTTTATTTTAAAGTTTATCTACGAACTCTTTGCCATTCTTTTGCAACTCTAATGGGTGGACCCAAGCCATTTAGCTCCAATGAAAATTTTTCCCACGTCTCCTTATGCTGTGTTTTATTTCCTCCAGATGGTAACTTACCACGGCCAATTTCGGGATTTGCTGTCATTAACTGTTGGTTATTTTTCTATAAAATATTTCCAATTATTCATAAATTTTACAATTTCCAAGAAAAATTATATGCACTGCTATATATACTTACAAATTTTTCTCCAAATTCTTTTTTAAACTTAACGCGGCAACAAGACAACAGCAAATGAGCTGTTGTAAGTTTTTGACAGTACTGACAACACTTAAAAACAACTGTTGTAAATCATAATCGGGGTATGTGAACATACACAACATAAAGTACAACACTGGCGGTAAGTGTTGTGAATCATAATCGCAATTTAAAAAATACAACACTAAATTTACAACTGTTGTATACCATAATCGGGGCTTAAATTTAGGAAATCGGCGAAGAATTAATTCTTCATATTGAATCATGGCCGCACGTCTAATAAGCCAACACGCTACCTTTTAGACTACGCCAACTTCCATTCTTATCATTGCCAAAGCTATAAAAATAGATTCACATACGTATATATTGGGTCTTTTTAATGGGTTATGTTAGCTTTGAGGAAGGGGTCACAGTTATTTCTGAAAATATCTACAGTGCATGGGCAAAGCGTGCTATCCTGGCTGCATTTATGACGAAGAAATTTGTTACGATGTTAAACACACATTCATTCACTGCAAGAGATAAGGAGAATATGCTGATAGAGCAGATTAGTGAACTTACCTTAGATAATATTGTAGACGGATTGCTGCATTCTGACACCAGATGCTGCGCTGTCAGAAGCTGCATTGAATATGTACTCCGAACAAAAAATTATTTCACATCTTCAGGCAACAATATATTTTTCTTTGTTTTAATTAAATACGTCTAAGTGGATTATATTTTAATTCTTCAGATGTATCGTTTCATATGGACATCTTGTTTATATAAAGAAATAAAATTCAATTTCCTGCTAACGATTCAAAATTAATTTCATTTAAATTTCCCTTGTAAGTTTTAAAAACTTATATTTAATTTATTGTGTTTTGTCGCTTATTTGCAGAGCTTTAGTTTCGATGGGGACATTTTAAGATACTACTGCATTAAGTGCTTCATTTCCTTAAACCTCAAATACAGAGTAACTAAATCGAATATAAACAGGAGCACATGGTTTCCCAACGTAAACTCTTCCCCACCAACTTGAACCGAATGTTGATTTATTTGTATAAATTCCTACATAAGAAATCCACAAAACATTTCACCTTTTTTCATATCCCCGGTAATCGTTTGTGATAGAATTTTCGGCATTCATTTCTCTTTCAAATATAATTTAGTGGATGGTATAAGAACATCTTAATTTTAATGTACATTTCGCAAAGTAATTCCCATGAATCATTCTGAAAACTGAGTGAAACGAATGAATTTCGATCCGCATATAATTCTTCTGTTATGATTTGCAGCGTATGACATATGAATTATGGCTACTGATTTTTATTTGTGACAAGTAATCAGCTTTTATCATACGTGCGCTGGTGCAAACTATAATACGAGGGTGGTGTGGAATACAAATAATACAATTAACGAAATGGAATCTATTATTAAAATACTTGCATCAGACTATGTCGACATCGTGATTAAAGTGGCCAAAATAAATTATTTTTTATTAAGAGGTAATTTTATTGTTTTTTTTTATCATACGACACCTATTTGTTATACTAACTGTTGTTATTGTAAGAATCTCCATAGCTTCCATTGCATCTATCGTATTTGAATGTCAGTGCATTTTCTGGTTTGATTCGCTTTTCATTGTGTATGAGTATGAGTGTATTGTAGCTAAGACCACATATTATTTCACTGTTAATTAATATCATAAATGTAATCGAGATCATGATAATCAGAACAGAACGGCTACCACCCATCCATCCATCTATTATTTACGCTTTCACACGAAATGTAAATGAAATTAAAACCATAGTTTAACCGCTATTACGACAAAGTGAAACAAAATGAGGAGCATATTAGCAAATTTAAATTCTTTCGAGTGTGACTATTTAATAGGTTAAAACCAAAAAGTTTACGATTGAGCAAGTTTTATTAAATTTTATGTTTGGTTTGTCTTTAATGATGTTAAAAAATTGAGAAGGTTTACGTTTAAGCATCAACGTATGTGAATAGGAATGTAATAATTTGTTTTAGTTGATGATAAAATACACAGATACTGTCATATCTGTAAAATACTGAATAAGAATACTGTTAAACGTCTGGCTGCCAATGAAGCATGGCTACAATGAAGCATAAACCTAAGCAAACAAACAAAAATTGTAACCAAACAAACACAGGCATTATGTTTACTTTATATAAGTCTAGACAAAGGCAGAACAATAGTTGAAGTAGAAAAGTTTACAGACTTAGCCCAAATCGCATAAACAAACAGACAGATATGGTTAGAAAATGTGTAATTTTAGGGCAGTAAAAAAATAATATTTTCCTCAAATGATGATATGTTACTAAAATGTATTCTCTTAAATACATCTTCTATCCACAATCGAATACATTGAAGAGTAACAACAAATAACAAAGGAGTTTCAATTTTCGAGAATTGACAGGAGCTGCACTTACATATTTTGAAAAGAGAGGCTGGTTTAGAAGGGAATGGCTGTGTTTTAATACATTCTACTGATTACATTATTGAATTTAAAAATAGTTTCTTGACTTTATTTCCTCTCCCTTGATTTCATCCTTTACGAGTTTGGATTTAGTTGAATGGTAATCATCCTTTTTATTCATTTAACCACAAGAACTAACCAAACACACATTGAGATATAAAATACACGTGGCAAGTAAATTAACATAAATATGCCCACAGAGGCTAAATGAATTAAAAAATATTATCTAATGTTTAGTAAATTTTATGATAATAACTTGTAAAATAGTGTTACGTTTTTACCTTTTAAAAACCTTTAAAATATGAGTTTGTAGATTGCAAATAAAATAAAAATAAATTTGTGTTTAGTTTTAATTAAAATTCTTTATTATTCGCACAATTCTGTGTACCACTGTTCACAACTTGATTTAAAAAACAACAATTGCTTTTCTTTGCTATTCCTCTGTATATATCCTTTGCATAAACAATAACAATTCTAGACAATTATTCGACAAATCTTTGTAACGGAGAACTTCAAACCACAATTACCCTCTTCAAACGCACCGCGTTTTCCCACAAGACTGACTGAACTTCACTAACTAACCGTTGCATGCTTTGCCTTGCCTTTTATATGACAAAGTAAACAGTCTGATAAATGCTGTTGAAGGTGAATGTTCATGACTTCACCTTCTGGAAATCATCATTGTAGTGTTGTTTGTGTATTTTTGTTTACTTGTTTACCATTTTTTTATTCTGGTGCTTGTTGTTGTATTTTTGTTTACTTGTTTACCATTTTTTTTTTTGTTGTTATCTTAAGCAGTTTTGCATAGAAATACAAGTATTTTGTTGTTGTTTCTTAAATATTTAAAGTTACAGTCAGGCTACTTAAATACTTTTTAGCAAATATTTATTCGAGAATGGCAATTTTATCTCTTGTCATTTGTTTTAATTTACTCCATATTTCTTCAAGAACGACATTGGCCACGCCATCACTGTCAATAATGAACACTATAGATCGATGATTATCAACTTATTTTGGACTGGATGATCTGGGCACAAATGATATGGAGAATGGCCCATCGTGTCACATGGAATATTCTGCACGAACAATAGAGGGACTGAAAACTGGCAACAGAGATCGTGTGATCGTGTCATAAGGCTCATGTAACATTGAATGATCTGAGTGACTTAGGGACATAGTCGTCTTACGTAGAGGATTTATAAACTAGTCACCGAAATCGTGCGATTTGACCCCTTGAGATTAGATTTTAGATTAGATTTTTTCTTGTGAATATTTTTTTCGTCGCCGTTGTAGGCGTATAAGCTATAAACCACAGAGGTGCCCTAAAGCCAATGTAATTGGAGTTTACGGATGCACTCCACTCAGGGAAACCGTGGCGGACATTTAATCGATGTTATACTCTGCATATAGTGGCATCAATAGGTCTTTTAAACGAATAAACAATTTTTATGATATGTATGTATGTATAATCATTTGCAGTTCTCTTATTTTCTTTTTTGTCCACTGGGTCGTATCATTACAATTTTCTTCAAAAGTTACGCATACGCTAGGGTGGGCGATAGTCTTTATGGATGTTTTTATTTATGTATTTATTGGAATATATTATCAAATATTAATAAAATTAATATTTAAGCAGAAATTTAATTTGAAATTTTAAGTTATAATAGTATGAAATAAAACCACACTAACTAATAAAATTAGTTGCAAAATATGTGACTTCTTATTGGCAAATGCACTGAGGTTATAAAGAAGATCCACAAAAGCTAAGAAAGGAAACATTAAAGAAGACAACGATACAAATAAAATATGTAAATACTTTGGAAAAAGCTAATTTTTCACTTTTTCACGCCATAACACAAATGTTTGCTAAAAAGAAAAAAGTTCTAATTAGTTAAATGCAAAGACCGAGAGAAATTGAAAGAATGTAGATCTAGAAACAACTATGTTAACTTGCAGTCAATACATAGTTCAAATAGAATGCTAACATGGCTAGTGTGCTAAAGTAATCCTCCTTATATACAGAGAATTTAAACAAAAGCTATTAAAAGTTACTTTTTTTTACTCTTATTTTCGCTTCTTATTATAAAATAAATTCTTATTAATTTTCTTTTTCCTTTATATATGTTTATAATAACCATATATTTTTTTTAATACTTATATGGGGCAATGAATCCGACATCCTATAAGCCTCAACAAACATTGATTTTTGTGTGGAATATTCTCACCTCAAATGAGAGAATTCTACTTATCTACATACCTATTAATCTAGAACTAAATTTGAATGCAAATTCAATATTAACCTTTATTCTGATAAAAAATTTCGACAAGTTGCATCCTTTGCACTGGTGCAAATCTATCCATGTCAAACCAAACTAAACAAGAAGCAACTATTTGCTCGTAAATCTGTTTTCAAATACCGCAAAATAGGATGGATTAAAATCTTCTTCCTAGTTTTTCAATTCACGTTTTTTTTTTTTTTTTGCCAGGAATATCTTAATATCCAAAGGTTCCCTGTGAAGTAACCACAAAAAATATAATGAATGAAAAGACTGATGTTGTAACGACTGCAGATTCTGTTCTTTTTTTGTTTTTGGGTTTTTCTGGTTTTTCAAGCGAAAACAGCAACTCCACCTACAACAACAGCAATAACAATATTATGGTATAATGTTAATGAAGAGCTCACTATTAAGTTTGCCAAAATATTTCCGTCTTAAGAGTTAATTAAAATTCTTGGTTTGCAATAAAAAAAATTAAGAAACACCAAAGTAATGAAAGAAAATTATTTAAATTTTCCTTTATAAAAAAATGTAATTAATTTATATTGTAAATTGACTCAATATCGAGTGCTAAATGCAGTTGGCGGGTTTTGGTACTTTATTTTTCATTTAAATTCTGATAATCTACCTCATAATCCATCTCCGAATCGTTCACAAGGCGGTCAGGAAATAAATCAAAAGAACAACAAGCTCGTGATGTCCAATGCAAAAAATAAGATCCACCAGATTTATTCTTTTCAAATTCGAGGGAATTGAACTCAGTTTTACCTCCAGAGTATCAAATTCTTATGGAGGCAGAATGTTCACAAAATGGCAGGAATACTTTAAGTGGCTGCCCATAGCCATAAACAGGCCATTGGTAAAATTGGAACCGAAAATGCTGTCTGCTGGAAAGAAGCTGCATGAGTAAGTAACTGCAGGAGACAATATGCTATCATTGTTATTAATGCCTTGATGACGACACTAACCTAAATGCTTTACACCATAATAGTTTCATGAGGCAGCAGGCAACAACGCGAGTAGAGACAACTTGAATGTAAAGTCAGTTTCTACTTCAAATTCTTTGAAAATATTCACGGATGACCCTAAGTTGAATGGAAAAATGGATTGTGGTGGGTATATCAGGATTGCAGCAATATCATCTATCCGGAAGTCATAAATATGGGATGCCAAATGTGGTCAGGGAGGTCTGCCATTTCGTCATGAATAGTCTAACAAACGTACAAATCAAATCATTAAATTTTATTGTCAATATTATTACTGTGGAAGTAATGTGTGTCTACAAAAAATGTATGTTCAGCGACAAAGCTCACTTTCGACTCCACAGGCACGTGAACCAATAGAACTGCCAAATTTTGTGTGAAGGGCAGCCAGACGTAATTGAACACTGAAAGACATACAGTACTTCTGCTAGAGCGATGAAAATCGTTACATTGTCAATCATCGCTTGATCATGTCTACTGATGTTTTTTGAATTGGACTTGGAGGAAATGTCATCTCAGCAAACGATGTCCCATGTCTCACGGTGCAAAATAACATAACATACATAATTGGTAGTTGCAATCCATGTTGTGTGTGTGCTAAGTGGCGGGACCTACAGTTTAGAGTTGACTCAGAACGATTTTTGATAAACTTTTCATGGCTATTTTATTTACTCTCAGAGTGTTTGCCAGAAATCTGCTCAGAGGAAGTCGCCGAAGAAGTATTTTTTCATATTTTACTTTGTTGGACATGTCTGACCTGGAGTTTGACCCGAGACCTCACGTCACGCCAACACACATACTAGATTATGGTGATTTCAAACGGTGCTAGATGCCATAAACATATTACGATGCAAGTTTGAAGATCAATTAATCTCACGTTTTGTAACTGTCTATTGGCCGCTACGGTCGTGCTATTTGATCCCACTAGACATTTTCTGTGGGCATGCGTAAAGTCTCTAGTGTATAGAGACATTTTAGTTGCAATTCCTGTTCTGAAAATCAACGTTCCCGTTGTCATTAATGAGATACCGAAATACTGAAAAAAGCATGCCAAAATTTAAGCTCTCAAATTGGCGGTATAGCAAGGAATAACATTTGAAGGAAGTAATTTCTAAAAGGTAAATGACAAGCCTTCAATTTATGGGCTCACATAAATATTTCGTTTTCTTTTGCAAATTTTCTGTGTTTCTTTCATTATACCACCCGTTACATACACATACATGGATTCATAACATCTGAAACAAAAGAAAGAAAGGAAATATACAATTAGAAACTGATAATAATTTGTTGATAAGATCTGCCAAAACAAAAGAACAATAATGCCAACAAAGAAAAACTTTCAAATGCCCTCTTTAGTTTTCCATACATTACACGAACACGTTAATACGCACAGTATGAACATCAGAAACATCCATTCACAAGTGAATACAAGTTGGGTAAAGAAAGGAGAAGAAGAGAGAAAACTTAAATTATAACAATAAACAATGGCAGCCAATATGTTCCTGAAGAATGTATTATTTGCCATTATATTTGCTGCTGTTGCAATTATTATTGTTTTTTTTTTTGTCATTTTTTTTTGTTTGTATTCATTTTATATTTCAGGAAATATCATCATCTTAACTTATTGTTATTAAATTTTGAATTTAATAACTTTATTTTTGTATGCTTTAGTTTAAGATGGAATATTTAAAGAAAACGTAATGAAGTCCACAAGCAAATACTAAAGAAAGTCCTCTGTACTACTTCTCTCTCTCCTCAGACCACAGAGAGATGAGATATATTTTCGTTCAAAATATTTTAAACTATTGGGTGGGACCATCAACCGATTTAAATTTTAACCATCAATTTATTTCAAATCTGACAATACTTCATCTTCAGCGATGAAGCACATTTCACACTCTGTGGGTATGTTAATAAACAAAACTGTCGTATTTGGGGTTCTGAGAATCCTCAAGTAATTGAAGAGAGGCCATTACATCCAGAAAAAGTCACTGTTTGGTGCGCTCTTTGGTCCGAAGGTGTGATTGGACCTTACTTCTTCGAAAACGACGATGGAACGACTGTCACCGTCAATTCGGAGCGTTATGGTCATATGATAACCGACTTTTTTTTGCCTGCTATTGAAGAATACGACTTGGAGAATATGTGGTTTCAACAAGACGGTGCCACATGCCACGCAACTCGAGCGAATATGGCTTTATTGCAAGAGACATTTCCTGGTCGCGTAATTTCTCGTCGTGGCGACATCAACTGGCCACCAAGATCATTCGATTTGACACCATTAGACTTTTTTTTGTGGGGCTACGCGAAAGACCGTGTTTATGCAGATAAACCTTCAGCTCTTGAGTACTTAAAAACCAACATTCGTCAAGTTATGGCTGAGATACCGCCCAATATGTGTCAAAAAGTGTTCGAAAATCTGCACAGAGGAAGTCGCTGAAGAAATATTTTTTCATGCTTTGTTGGAAATTCAGGCCACTTAAGAGAAGCGAATTTTTTTACTGATTCTGAATTCATTAATTATTATCATCAATACAAACATTTCACAATTCTGCACGATAAGATACAATCAATCAATTTGGCGTATAATATTTGCAGCATTAGATTTAAAACAGATTTCTAAATGGCAACATTTCAACATCCATGGTCGTATTCAGACTTTTATTAAGACAAATTCTTTGCAATTTATTGCCAGAGATAAAATTTATTTTCTATGGTAGAATGGGTGGTAGTATCTCCAACTTAAGAGTATTATTAGCATAAATAAAATGCTCAACATGTGCGCCAGTTGTACGAGTTCAAAGCATTCAAATTGAAGACATTGAAATACTTTACAAAACTACACTCAATAACTAAAGAAGTATTGAATTATTATTAAAGAAATAGCAAAAAATAAATAAATAAAATATGTATATAAGTAACTACAGTATTCCGTGGATATAAGCACTTTCAAAAATGCTTGCGGGATAGTGCTTATAATTCTCCACCTGAGAACAAATAGCCATACGTGATTCTAGCTGATAGAATACCGACGGAATACCGACTTCATCATCTTCTGCAGTAACAGAATCCGCAGCAGACTTTATTGGCATAGTCTAGCGTCCTATTGTAGCATTAAATAGGCAGAGAAACAGGACGTTGACTGGCCCGAGACTCGCACCAGGAAATTTTAGTAGAAGAAGAGCTTTACAAGTTACGAAAGCCGAAAATTGATGGATTGTGGGTCTTCTATCAGCAATCAATTATCTGATCTTACGTTGTACGTCTTCTGGATGGGACAGAGTGCAACCACTGCCTTGAAAAGAATGAAACCATAAAGAACATTCTATCGAATTGCATTGTGCTGCTCAACTTCTTACTACTTTTTCTAATAAGTCTACCGTATCGCGTTAATGGTGAATATTTGAATTATTACAACCGGAGTGTTTATATCCGGATATTATTGTATTTGTTTAACTACCTGTATCGTATATACAGATAGGCTTTTATTTATCCAAAGAATATTATTATTGTAGTTATTAACAGTACATATATTAATGGTATGCAATATTTTCTTTCAGTGCCTGCGATTTTGATGTGTGCAAATAAATGCACGCAGCTGATTTTTAGTTGTCATATATTTTGTAAAAATGCTCATAAATTGCTAACTATGTATTTATGTTTAATTTAATACTTTGAATTTTTAACGACCCTTCTAAATATTTACATGATTTTATACTACGTACTACAATAAATTTGAATGAAATTTAAATGAGAATTTCATAAATCATAACAATTTTCATTGAAATATTGCTTATGATACTTTTCACTACAGAGAATTATTGGTAGAAAATATGCAAAATTTCAATTTGAGCTCTCGTTGAAATACAAAATTTATTATGTTTATCGTTCTCTGAAACTATATCATTTTGTATTAATTCACTTGTTATTGTTTGCAATTAAAATTATAAATTATTATAATCAGTAAACAAATATCCCATAAATGCTGTGAGGACTTTATGTTTAATATTTTATACAAATGAAAGAACATAAAACATCAATAATAATAAAACCACGTATTTAAATTCTTTACAAGGAATAATAACAATAACAACCATATTAATGACAGTAGCAGGGACAGAACATACATATGTTCAGCGCAACTGATTACAAAAATATAATTTTAATTAATTTTTATTGTATTTTTACTACTCTAGTAAATTATAAAAAATTAAGATTGACTTCGATTATCAATTACACTACGCAAGTAACCAGTGTAGGCGATTAAAATGCATTTATTGTAGCACTAAAGAATTATAGTTACAGCAAACATATCTTAAAAACAGTTTACATACCATTATACCAATTGTATCGGTTTGAAGAGAGTGTTTCTTTGTGAAAACAAGACAGTAATTTTTAGTGGGAAAGTAAAAACTATTTTATTCAAGGTATTGGCCATTACGGGCTACACATTTTCTCCATTTTTCAGGCAATTTATGAATTCCACGTTCGTCTTTTGCAGGAAACTAATTAGTTATGTAATTTTCAACTTCTTCGTAGCAATCGGTGTGCAGGTTACACAATGCGTGCCCCACCTATGAAAATAAGTAGCAGTCGGAAGGAGCCAAGGTGTATACGACGGATGGGGTAACAGCTCCCAGTTTAAGGCATTCATTGTATAATGAATCGGTTTTCTTTCTGTGTAGGTGCATTGTCATGTTGACATGTTGTGTTTTTTGATCAAAGGATGGTTCTAATTTATACCTCGTTGTCGGTAGAGTTCTGTATAAAAGTTTTCACCCGGTTTTTGGGTGCTTGAGGTACACCACACTCTTCTGTTTCCACGCGAAACACAACATTGTTTTCCTGCCGCTTCAATCTAGTTTTACAGCCGGATTAACCACGATATTTTCCGTTTAGAATTTTGATAATAAATCCACATCAGAGATCAGCAATGAATCGTATTTTCGCTACTCATACGTACTCATGAAATTTTGAGTATGAGTGAGTCAAGAGTATTGAAATTCAACTACTCTGATTCATTCGTACTCGCTACAACATTGATTTATAAGTATAGGTTGCAATGAGTATGAGTACAACGTTGACATCAAACTCACAACATCCGATTCATTGTTTGATTCATACGCCTACTCATTCAGATTCATAAATTTAGAAAAATACTTATAATATTTTATCGTTGCTGATCTCTGATCCACATGAGATCCAAGAGCGTCCAATGCAACACGAAAAAGTCACAGTTCAGTGTTAATTTCTATCTGGTGGCGTCATTGGTCCGTATTGCTTTGAGAACGACGTTGGTCAGGCGAGCAATATAGATCGTTTATTATCAATTCCTTCTGAACTGAATTGGATGTTTTGAACACCAAGAACAGAAATATGGTTTCAAAATAATTGCGTCATTTTAAAACGGTCAATTAGCGTACGTATGTTTAAACGTTTATGTACAGACATGTGTTTCTATATTAACCAAGTAATTTTTGGCCTCTTTTAAAAGTCAGAAAAACAAATTGACAAATTGCTGACATTCGTTTCCTTGCTTTATTGCCTGTACGTACAGTATTGTTTAAACACGCAAACAAATAATAATGGCGTTTAGGAAGGAATCTTTTAAGTGACAAATGGCATGGAATACTGACACTATGCTTATCAATCATGATTTGCCATTTAAGTAAATATTTGTGTGCGTTTAATTTGTTTTAATTTTAATTTGATTGTGGCATGAGAGGTGTGGCAAGTTGCGCCATCCTGTTGAAACCAAACATTGTTCACATCAATGTAATGAAGAACGGATAAAATAAATCGGTTATCATGGTTCGATAGGTGTCTTTCATTAACCATAATGATTGTGCCTCATTCTCATTTTCAAAGAAATATGGGCCAATGATGTCTCTGCTTCACAAGCCACACCAAACGACCGCTCGTAATGGGTGCATTGGCTTCTGTAAGACCACGTGTGGGTTTTCTGAGCCTCGAATACGGCAATTTTGCCTATTAACCTACTCACCAAGATGAAAATGAACTTCATTCGAAAAGATGATTTTTTTGACAAACTCGACATCAAAGTGCTGTTTCTCTTTGGCCCAATAACTCCCAACGTTGCTCAAACGTAAATCGATTTATTGAGTGCAGTGGAGATAATATACTGAATTTTGTGACAGAATAGAACGACATATGTAAGTACTGCCAGATTCGAAATAACCGATGGTTCAAATTTAAACCGATAGGTGGCTCCCTCTATATATGTAATTATCATTTCAAGAATCTGACATTTGGAGTCAACTTTAAACTGTAGGTCTTGTCACTCATGTATAAAATTAACACACACAACATAAGTGCAGTGAGAATCTAGATCATAATGTTAACTGAAGGATTGTAATGAGCAATTATGTATGTAAATATGTAAATAATGTATGTATGTATGCAATTATTTTCTTTTTTTTTAATCCTTTTGTTTTTTAATGTATATGTTCTCTCGTCATCAGATAAAAAATTTATAAGGTTTTGTTTTAAAGGTCAGAGATATTTTAAATTTCGTATGATTTTTATGTATGAATGCATCGCACACAGTAGAGCAAATTATTAAAATTTTTGTAGTTCACATTTATCATCAGTAAACAACATGTTGCTCGAAATGTGTCTTCAACATTTTGAAACTGTCAACATTAAATTTGTTTATAGCAAATTTGTTTACTACACTTAGTGCGCAATGTTCCAAACATAACACAGCAACATTTGTAGTATTTATAAGCTCTAGCTTTAGGTAAGAGATAAATAGAACGCATAAATGTTTTATTAGCTCTCGAAAAAGTATATGAAATTTACAAAAATAACATGCCTTGTTACAAAAAGAGAGTACCTTTTGACAATGTGAAGGAAATGACCTGTTGAGACAATATTGCATACAATGAAAATGCATGCGGTTAAATGAAGTCACACTTTAAATTGAAATACTCAATTTAATGCGATGACAACACATGTAAATAAAATAGAAGGAAATAAATTTTTGTTTTTGCTGTAATGTCGAATGGATAACATGGCTGAAAAGGTTACAAATTAAAAGCGATAACAAAAAGGAAAATTAATTCGATTTTAGAGGAAAAGTTAATCGTTTTTTATAAAATATTAAAATAACGAAAAGGAGAAAATTTGTAGCTTAATTGCTACATTTATACTTATGTGTGCCTATATAAAGATTTACGATATGAAAAGTAATCCAACTAAAGACACTGGGATAGAGCAAAATAGGAAACAAACAAAATCTTTTTAAGATATTGATTTGGTACTCAATTTTTTTTGTATGAAACAATTGGTTTGGTAAAGTATACGGGTGTGAGTCAAAGCAACAAAAATATAATAGCAGTAGTGTCATAAAAAGATATACGAATAAATAAACCAAAGAAATATCCACAATAAGTAGGGATAGAGTAGAGTGCAAAATTTGTACAAACTGCATTGAAATGGATGATGAAATGAAAACAAATAAAATAAACAAAAAAAGAAGACCGGAAAAAATAAAGCACGATTAGAATAAAAAAGCCGAGGAAGAAGTTAACAAAAAATATTTAAAGTAACAGAAGTTGATGAAGAAAATACAGATCGAGTAAAAATGCACACAAGAAAAAAATGTTAACTGTTTGGTGAGTTATCGCAAAAGGAAAATTATTAAAGCAAAATATAAAATATTATGCTCATATTATGCTCAGAAACACTTAATTTCAAATCATATATCAGTCCTTCGCCTGAAATTCTATCCCTGTCTTACGAGAGGTGTATAAAAATGAAACTCTAGTATTTCTTTTACTTGGATTCATATGTGTGTTTATTGCTGAAACAAATTCATGGCCGGACGGCTGGCGTTAATTTGAATGTCAGCAACTTTCCCAATAATCTTGAATTTGTTAATAATAGCCTTATTAGTCTTTATGATTCGTTTTCTATTGTCGTGCTTTAACGCAAGCATTTGCACAAATCGTATGGCTAACATAAATAGCTGAATAGTAATAATTTTTATTTAATCTCTACATACCCGCAATTTGTCTATGTTGCCTTTCTTGGAACTAAATTTCGGGTTCATCGAATATTAGGTGTGATGAAGAGCTTTCGTTAGAAGAAAAACTGAGCAGAAATTATTTGAAAACACATGGCCATTTATTGTCCATTAACTAATACATCATTCGTATGTTCAATTACCACACAAAAGTACTGTAGTTTGATATCTGACTATGTGAAACATATTTGTATGCCATAAATTGGAGGGTCTTTTCTACTTTTGACCTTATCAACACTTTGAAGTCACCGTAGTCTAATAGGTAGTGTGTTGGCTTATCAGACGTAAGGCCACTGCTCAAAACATCTCTTCAGGTCAGACATCCCAACAAAATGAAATTTGAAAAAAATATTTCTTCAGCGACTTCTTCTCAGCAGATTTCTGACAAAAACTCGGAGAGTAAATAAAATTGTCATTAAAAAGATTCTCAATTATCTACCGTACAGAGTCGACTTTAGACTACAGGCCCCGACACTTATGCATAAAATTAAAGCACACAACATAAGTGTTGTGAGAAGCTATGTCGTAATCCTGACTAAAGTGTTGTATTGACCTATTATGTATGTATGAATCTTCAAAAAGTATGTTATGGTTAGGTATTTTCGTTCACTTTTGCAAATTTTGCGATTTTTTTTTTTCAACCACAAGAAACAATCTCCAAATTTGCATTTGTCAACCGAAAAACTGTTCCAGTGCTTATAAAAAAATTAAAAAGCTTATGAGTATTAAAGGAAGAAGTGGAGAAAGAAAGTTTTAGCAGACCACATCAAAGAAAGTAAAATAATGAAGAGTTTCTTCTCTCTGAGAGAGGAAAAGAGAAATATTTTGAAACTTTTTGTTAGAAAAGTTAATCTGTTACTAGTCTTAAGACATTTAAATTACAACACAGAGTGCGTTTGATTTTCAACAGTTAAATCCTTTGTTATGGGTACAATGTATTAAAAACTTTTTATTCTAAGAAGTTGTTTTTTTTTTCTATTTGGCTAAAACTATGAAAAAAAAGGAGAATTAAGAATAATTTGTAATTCTTTTCACTTTTAGCACAACAACAATACGACTAAAATCCATTTAATCTCAATGAAAAATAAATAAAAATGGAAAATCTAACCAAATAATATGGCACTCACTTTACGAATGAATGAGCGTATGATTTTATCAGGAGATTTCACGAACGACTTCAGTCGTTCAATAAAAAATTAAGTTACAAAACAAATTAAGGAGGAAAATATAAAATAAAAATGGAAAATGAAAGCGAAAGCGAAAGATTGTATAAACAATTTCGACGACTTTCTACTCTAGTTAAGCCGACAAATAAAAAGAATACAAAAAAATGGTATCAAAAACATTCAAACAAAAATTGTTTTCTATTGTTGTTGTTGTTGTTATTTTGACCCAGAATATCATTTCGAAATGGGATTTCATTACGTGATGGCGTTTCTCTCGGCTCTAAATTTGCATGATTTTATTTTAGGATTTTGGTTTCCATAAGCAATTTAAGCCAAAATTAAGCAAATTTAAAATGTAAAAAAAGATAGAACATAGAAACATGGAATGCTTTGTTAATTTATTTTAACAACTCCTATTCATACATTGTGTTGGAATACAGAGGAAAGATAGTTTGCAAGAGAAAGGAATTGAGACAATGCTTATTTATTTTTTCTTTTTGTCTATACTTTATCTTCTCTATACCTTGAAATCGCTGTAGTCTAGTAGTTAGTGCTTTGACTTATTAGAAACCTCAGGTCAGACATCTTCACCAAAATAAAATTTGAGAAAATATTTCTTCGGCGTCTTACCCTCAGCAGATTTTTGGAAATACTCTGAAAGTAAATAAAATTACGATGAAAAGTTTCTCAAAAAAAGAAAAAGTCGATCGGGTCAAATCGCAAGATCTCGTTAGCTAGTTCACATTACCTCCACGTGTGATGATCAACCCCTCAAATTTGTCGCGCAGAACATCCAATGCGGCAGGAGCTGCTTTGAAGTTAATAGCCATCGTGCTATAGTTCACGCCGTTAACAGTGATAACATGGCCAATGTAGCTCTCAAAGAAATATAGACCGATGACGACACCGCTAGCCCAACACCAACACCAAATATTGGCTTTTACGGAATGCATTGGATTTTGGGTTATGATGCAAAATTCGGAAAGTTATAGTCTGTGAAAGGCTAAGTTTTTAAGAGAGAAACGAAATCGACTGTTTCGGATTCCCTTGCTCACTTTTACGGAATGGTAATCTTGAAATAATTTAAGCGATAAATACGTTGCCGGAAATTTGATGAAATAATTTTTTTTATTTTCGCTAGTATCGTTGAATGCTGTATTCGCCCATGGTTATTTGGTAAATCATATTGGAAACTGAAATGGAAAACCAGATAGTTATTTTAAGTTAATGCTAGTTGTTTTGACAAATAAAACATTCGAGAGCGGTAAAAAGAGCCCTAGCTCTTCAAACATTCCTAATTTGGAAAAGAAATGATGGTAGTCACCGTAGTCTAATAGGTAGTGTATTAGCTTATTAGACTTGAGGCCACGGTTCATCATCCAGATCAGACATCTACAACGAAACGCAATATGAAAAAATATTTCGTCGGCGACTTCCTCTCAGCAGATTTCTAGCAAAAACTCTGAGAGTGAATAAAATTATCATTATCAAAAATCTGTCATTCAGAGTCGACTTTAAACTGTAGGTCCCGCCACTCATGTATAAAATTATCGCATTCCACATAAATGGCGTGAGAAACTAGGTTGTAATTCTGACTAAAGGATTGTAGTAACCAAATTATGTATGGATGTATGTATGTATGGGTTTATAGTTTTGCAAATACATATTGGTAATTTGAAAAAAGAATTAAGTATTTTAACAAATATTTTCCTTCTTTATAATTATTTCTCTTCTCTTTCTTTTTATTTGAAATGTGGCGATTGAAATTTATGAATAAAAATAAAATAAAACAATATTTGCTTTTTCCATTAAACAAAAGCCTCAAACAATAGTGTGGTGCCAGCAGAATCACAAAGATTTTAATTTCAAATGCCCGCTGCAAAGAAAATAAAAATAAAATCTAGACACAATTATTATTTTGTTTAGGGTAAATGGAGAATCTCTAAGCAATTCTCTGTCAAAAGCAAAAGGGAAGAAAAAAATTTTAAAAAAGGATTGCAGCAAATGGAGAATAAATGAAAAAAAAAAACAATTAAAACTTTAGAAAATCTCAAAACTTTTTGTTTTATTATTATTGTTGTTGCATCGATGTGTTGAAAGCTCTGGCTTCGATTTTCAATGGATTTCATTTTTTTTTTTAATTAAAACGCCAATTTGTACTGAAAAACTTTTCAATGAGTTAACTTCTCTTATTGCTATCAATAAAATTTTTTTATAGATTTTGAATAAAAAAGGGGACTATAGCATTGTAAAAATTTAAAACGAAAACCCGCGGAAATTACTAAAGCAAAAACAACAACACATGTCAACAGCTACTTGGTGAATAGTCGCGAAACATAAAACGCGTACATAAACCGGCTACAAACTATATTCAGAGTATATCTAACCATAAAACATTGATGTAAACACTATTTGTTGTTGTGTTAGGTATCCAGTTACATCAGTTCATAGGGGAGACTATCCCAATTTAATTTATTTTTCTATTTTAAATTAAAAATAGAATTTCAAAATACTACAAGCATTTTCAAATATCATATGCCCGTTAATTGTAACGGCACAGAGAGAGGTTAATCGAAATTTTACAACAATTGTAAACCGGATAGGTATAGGGGGTAGTATTAAAAACATATTCATTGTAGCATAAGTATCGTATGAGTGGACTTATATTTAAAGCTTCCAATATGCCTTGCAGCATTTATGGCCCTATTCAAAAATATCCACAATAAGAGGAAGCAATAAGGTGGATGCTTAAGAATCTTAACGTTAAAGAGTTTGGTCTAGTTGACTACAATTTCTATTTAATATTCTTTTAAACAATTTATTGTAGTTTGGTACAATTGGTGTGGTTTCACATGTGGTTTCCACAACAAGATGCCGCATGGCATGTGCCTGCAGAAAGATGAGTTTGATAAGCAATCCATCTCAAGTTTTTAAGCAGTTTATTCACCCATGAAAGACTGCATTTATCGTTTTCCTGAAATGTCCGCCTGACTATCTATCAATGTCATTGTAGCCCCAGTTGTTGCAGTACTTTTTATTTGGGGCCCTGTACTTCATGACAGACGTCATCAGTTTTAAGGTAACAGAACATTTGCAGATTTGGACATGTCATGGACGTGCCACCAAGGGATCAGGCCGGCTTCATGCCAAGCTTGAATCATGATAAGTAGACTTACCCTACAATGGGTAACATAAAGGGTTATGTGGAATATCAAGTGAACTTGCCTATGAACCGGAAGCTAATCCGTAACCTTAGCTACTGCAGTACTTTTTTTTTTATGAAACCAGCACTCAGGGAATGGCCCCTACTCATGCAGTGCATTGTGCAGGTTTTTTAGGAAAGGTGGAAAGGGGGAAGATGCGAACGGCAAGGAAACGAGTTGCTGCTAGGTGACTATAAAATGGCCAGTGCTATACCTTCACCATTGGACAGTCTACAGGCAATCGTCCCCAAGAAGCCCGCAGTTTCTCACACCACTTATGTTGTGTGTGTTAATTTTATACATAAGTGGCGGGACCTACAGTTTATAGTCGACTCCGAACGACAGATTTTTTGAGAAACTGAGAAGAAATCGCCGAAAAAATACTTTTTGTATTTTTATTTTTTTTTATTTTTTGATGTCTGGCCTGGGACTCGAACCCTGGCTTTTACGTCTAATAAGCCAGCACACTACCTACTAGACCACGACGACCCTTACATTAATATTCTTGAAGTCCACATTTGGCCGGTATTGCACATATCACTCGATCGACACATCTTGGCAATAAATTATCAGTCGGTGGTATTCAGTCAAGAACCTCTTCTAATGCACGATATTTTTCTGTGAATCTTTTGCAATCGAATATTGTATATTCCGCTGTTTCGTCTTCACCCGGACTTTCTGCTGCTTAAGTCGATATTAAGCAGATATTGTCGGAAACATCCGTGACCAGACAAGATATGTTTAAGGTGCAATAGCCCCTCTTATACCTCGTGTCATAATGTGGTCAGAAGGAGCATGTGTTAGTCTACCCTTGTGAGGCATCTCTCAGCTTCGCTGCTAATGGATTGCTTGCGCTACTTAGATATCCGTTTTTATAATGTTGTTGCACATACATAATTGGTCGAACCAAGCAGTTCCTTGGTTTTTCTACTGTGCTGGATTCAGCAGTTTTGAAATTCGGCAACCAGGTAAATTCCAGACAGTTTTTTTCAATTTTAAAAAAGTATTCTTGTATGCGTGCATATATTCTCTCTTTCTCAGACACCTCCGATCTCTGCCGTGACAGTTCGGCAGTTCCGGAACCCGGTAAAGATGGTTGTTGTCTCGACGTATACGCTGTACAAAGTCTATGCAATTCTTGATGTCCTTTGATTTAACGTGGTGGTATCTCAGCGTATTGATTGCTGGTTGACTGTCCACACATATGATCAAGTTCGAAGGCGGTAGGTTCCTGGTGTTCAAGCATGTTCAATATTAAAAACCTCCGCCTGAAATACGGTGGCCTGGCGATGTTATCTGCTTGACTCATTCAGTACCAGCTTATCGGAATAGATTCCAGATCCAGTTCCACATTTTATTTTAGAGCCATCTGTATATCGCCGTCACCGTTGATAGCTTTAGCAACCCATTCTTCCCGTGTGGGAGTATTAGTTTTGCATGTTCTTCCGAAAATAGTCTCTGGTACCATGTAGTTGCATCTAAAACCAAGGTAAATCGGTTCTATTTCATGCAGTACTGAAACGTGCTCTACCGTATATGGTCTGAACACACTTAAACCTTAGTGCAGTTCTAGCAGTCATGTTGTGGAAGAAGATGTCTTATGGTTGTAGACATAAGATGAACTCGATCCTAGCCTGCAACGTGGACTTCAAAGCACCTTTGATGGCAACCTCTATACTTTGTTCAAGGTAGAGAGAATTAGTAGTTAACCTCTACAAACTTTTATTGCTACTTCTAACGAATATTAAGGTCCGATTCAATTCAATTTTGAACGCTTAGACTACAGCATCGCCAATGTGCTGATGATGACACATGCCTTTATAGTGGATGACAGATGTTAGCATAGAGGAAATTGAATTGAATATTGATCTTTTTCTGTCTTTTATATCTTTCATACCATATTTTCCTCTTTCAAGTTCGTTTTTTTTTTGTAGCCTTTTATTTTTTCTTTACATTTTGTTCTTTAACAAGTAAAATCAACTCGTAATGGTTTCCTAGAATCAAGTATTGTTTTTATAAAATCCTTTAACTGCAAATTCAGAAAAGAGCAGCAATAAAATGGGAACCAAAAGGCAAAATAGAAATCAATTCAAGTAGATGAACGCATTATCTTGAAAAGCTGTTAACTCGTTACTTACAAAGTTAAATTTTTTTTTTTTTAATTATTTTAGATTCGATTGTCTTATCTTTTTTAGATAATTTCTGATTTGATTTTTATATTTAAGGAATATAGTTTTACTTCAAAATCTTAATTATCTATCGTTAATTACGACCCTATATTCTTACATTGAATTAAAGATTTCTTTGGGGCTCGCTCAATAGAATTATATTTGAACTTTAAAATTTATACGAAACTTTAAAAGACAGACGTACAAATTATGCAGTTATCGAAATATCGGGTGGACTATCTATCGGTTAAAATTTTTACCATCGGTTATTTCAATTCTGGCAATGCTTTTGTCATTCTAGTTTATTACAATATTCAGTACATTACCTCCACTGAAAGTAATGAATCGATTTACACTTAAGCAACGTTGCAATTTATTGGGCCAACAAGAAACTGCACGATAATGTCGATTTTGCCAAAAAAAAATCATCTCTTCGGTAATAAGCAAAATTGTCGTATTTGAAGCACAGAATACCCACACGTGGTCTTACAGAAGCCAATGTATCCATTACGAGTGACTGTTTGGTGCGGCTTGTAGAAGGGAGGCATCTTTGGTCCATAATTATTTGAAAATGAGGTCGGCACAACCATTAGGGCCAATGGAGGGAGACACCTATTGCAGACATAAAATAATACTAAAAAAACGCCAACACGCTCTTTGCACCCTCTTGTATTAACTACACCAAATTCACAGCCCTTGTTAAAGGAGAAGACAGTCAGTGAAAATATCAGTCAATATGTGAAACAGTTGGCAGACATTAGGAAGCCAAAGATATTCGTGTTGTTCACAGTAACGAAATGAATATTTGAATTACAACTGAATCAACGACTAACTGGCTGACGGTCTAAGAAAGTGGAGTGGCATTATGAAACACAAGAGTTTATGCTAATTTCGTAATGTGATTCAAATAATTTTCTAAGAATAGAAACAAAAAACTTGAACTCACATGAACGTCAAATAAAATTCAAATAAAAGACGAAACAAACTTTTGCAAATTGAAAGGGTTTTCTGTACAGTTGAATGACTTGAAGAAAAGTTTTTGTGTGAATACTGTTTTTTGTTCTGTTTCTGCTACGAATTGTAGTCTCCTATCGAATCCCAAAAGTATAACACTCAAGAAAAAATACAAAACTTTTTTTCCTAGAGTGTTGAGTAGGTGCCAACGCTTATGAATAAATCTGCGCTCATTCAAACATGAATGAAACGGTTGATGCTAATTTAGTTGTGGTGATTTAAAATCCGAATCAAAAATTTGTGAATATTTTTCAAAATCGTATAGAGCGTAGGACTTAGAAATTTACTATTATTAAGACCTTTTGAAATATTACTAAAATATACATACGGCCGAACTATAAAGATGGCTTAGAGGTTATGTGTTAAAACATTTTTATTCTCCTATAAGACAAAGCTTTATTCTTGCGTACTTTTGGCACTTTCACACAGTGCTGATAACATGGCCCGACGTGATAAGCAGCTGATAGTAATTCAATTCCTTCCAGATCTACAGCAAGGCTTTATTAGTCATCTATAATTGTTTGCCCGCTGCTTATACTATATTCAGATATGCACTTTATTGAGTCAATTTTCGGTTAATTGAATACAATATTTTAAGCATTCACGCATAAAAATATACGCAATTCAGCCTACTCAATATTCATTTGACAGCTGGTAAACAACAACATTGTTTTGATTTTAGTCGCGAAAATTAGCCCCGTTTGTTAGTTTATTAGTGTTTGTTTGTCGTTGTTGACATTTGAGTTGTCAAATATCAACAGAAAGTGTTCGGTTAATTGTAATATGCTCACTAAACACACTTATGACAGTGTTGTATTTTAAGTTTTACTCAATATTATAACAATTTGTGTATTTATTGCGGAATTATTAATTGAAACTTTATATGAAATATTGAGCTTAATAATGGCGTTTATTGCGATTTACGCAATAAAGTTGCATATCTGAACACCGTACTACGCCAAATCACCGCAATTAGATAGTCTATGAATACCGTTGCCTTTACATACATAATTTACATAATTGGTCATTACAACCCTTCAGTAAGGATTACGACCTAGCTTCTCACACCACTTAGTATGTTGTGTGCGTTAATTTTATACATGACTGGAGTCGACTCCGAACGACAGTATTTTGAGAAGCTTTTCATGGCAATTTTATTTACTCTCAGAGTTTTTGCCAGAAATCTGCTGAGAGGAAGTCGCCGAAGAAATATTTTCATATTTTCGTTTTGATGTCTGACCTGGGATTCGAACTCGGGCATTCAGTCTAATAATCCAACACACTACCTACTAAACTACGGCGACTTGCCCTTACTATTACGAATCTTAAGCATTAACAAACATAATTGGCTATTACAACATTTCAGTCAGGATAACGACCTATCTTCTCATTTTATACATGATTGGCGGACCTACATTTTAAAGTCGGCTCCAAACAATAGATTTTTGAGAAACTTTTCATGGATATTTTATTTCCTTATAGAGTTTTTGTCAAAAATCTGCTGAGAGCAAGTCTCCCAAGAAATACACTTTTCTTTTTATATTTCATTTTCTTCGAGATGTATTACCTGGAATTTGAACCGTGGCTTCATGTCAATTTTGACAATTAAAAAAAAGCGGTAAAAGTGGCTTCTAGAATAAAATCAACGGAACTAAAAAAAATGATTCACATTTTATTGCCTGGCCCTTACCGACAAACAAAAATCAGAAACAATTGTTTGGCTGCTTAAAATTTTTTATTCTTGATTTGTTTTCTTTTATTTCTTATTATATCTTTTTTAAATAAGGTCTCACAACAGGGACTTCTGAACATTGATAGTTGATAACGACGTTTTTCGTTGAAGTTGCATCGGTCTCATTACTTGTAATTTAAAATGGGTATTCTGTTCGACCAAAATACTCTGAAGATGTTTTGAATTTGCGTCAAACCTAAATATCATGGACCGGTGAATGAAAACAGCTGATCCATATTACAAGAGTTGTTATTGGCACGATCTGGCCCATGCAAGCATTTACAATACATACAGAATATTGGTGGAGAAAACTTTATGGTATGGGAAGCATTATCTTGTAACTTCAAGCTTCCTCTTCGAAGATATTACTATCTTTTATAATTCGCAACGCAGCCTGAACTAATGGCACTTTGAAATACTCTGAAATACGATTCTGATCTCTGATTCGAATCTGTTCTTTTCTTTCTGACCAAATTTTAAGTAAGTTTTCGTTAATCTAGAAATTGCTGCGACTTCCCCTACAGAGTCTTCTAGCACAGAAAAGTTTTCTTCAAGGGTAAATATAAAATAGCCATGAAAACAAATTAAGTGCGTTAAAGCAGTTGCCCTTGACTATATTATTTGATATTATCTCGCACACAAGAGAAACTACATAAATGCAAATTTTAACTGATTGAGTGTACAGGGTCAGATGGAGAGTCTTAAATGGCGTTGTTTAGTTTTGTTTGCTTTAGCTAAGAGAGCAAACACACAACCTTCTAGTATTTTAGTGTTCGTATGCGAATCGACCGAATCGAATGGAGAGTCGAAATCAGCTACATCACACGTGTTGTTAAGTATGAATATGATGATTATGTTCTTCAAACTTTGAATATGACTTTTTACCTTTTTAAAAACGTTTAAAATATGAGTTCGTTGATTGCAAACAAAATAAAAAGAAATTGGTGTTTAGTTTCAATTAAATTCTTTATTGTTCGCACAATTTTTGTGTGCCACTGTGTCCAACTTGATGTATATAATAATAATTTGTTCGTCATTCTTATTTGCTTACACCCTTTGCGTAAACAACAACACTTGTTCGTTAGATCTGAATAGCGGAGATCTTCAACCACGACCGTTCTCTTCACACACAACGTGTTTTCACACAAGACTGACTGAATTTTTACTACTACTTGCCTGCTTTGGCTTGCCTTTTTATATGCCCGTAAACAGTCTGATGAATGTTTTTGAAGTCGAATGTTCGTGGCTTCGCCTTCTAGAGAATTTTCGTAGTTTCATTGTTGTTTGTGTGTTTTATTTACATTCTTTGTCTATCCCCTTTTCTTTCATACTCATGGTTTTTGTAGCTTTTGTTTATCAATGTTAAACGATGTTACACCGTTTCCATCTTCGTAGCAATATTAAGATATTAGTGCCATTGCCATTAAAAGTGGTAAGCAGAAGCAGAGCTAAGGTTTCAATTATTTTGCTCTCCTTCTACTCCCACCCTGTTCTACATAAGACAACGGTTCAATATATTGTCTGTCATTAGATGTAACGATGCCTGGCTAGCTATCTGTCTGTGTATGTTGAAGAGTAAAGAAAAATTAAAAGAGGATTTCAAGGTCGAAAGGGAAAGGTAACAGAATATGAAATTGTAAACTAAATAGAAACTGCAGTGTAACTGATACATCAAATGCGGCTGTCAATAGTGTATCTCCACTCATGACGCAGAAAACATAAAAAGAGCAGGAGTTTTAAAGGAATGCAATGTACAGAGACAAAGTCACCATAGTATAGTTGGCTCATAATATGTGCGATCGTGGTTCAATTGTTATTTCGGCGAATTCATCTCAGCAGTCTTTTGGTAAAAACTCGTCAGAGTAAAAAAAATTTAAATTTGTAGTTCAGAGTGAAAATTAAACAGTAGGTTACCACTTATGATTGAAATTATAATACACAACAATTTCAATTTTCCGCAAACTTAAGAACTTTTTTTTCAGTAGCCTGTGTTATATTCTTACATTTTCTAAAACAGAAAATCCAGACGGTGATGTTGCGATTTTGCATTCATTGTCACAGGAAAATTTTATTTCAAAAATTATTTCTAACATAGTGAAGAATAAAACATTGTCCAGCCACCTGCCGATAATTTCTGGCTTAACATTTTCGAACATTTAGTCACTCAATCAGCGGGCCACTGTTGAAATTGAGATCGAAAGACAATGCGAAGAGGACATGCATTTCATACTTCGATGCGATAGCAGATGGGTGTGGAAGTACCAAACAAAAAAAAAAAAAACAAAAAATAGAATGAAAGACCCTAATGCTATTTACGTGAGTAGGGCTTTTAAAAGTAAAAAAGTTCAACATGTTGAGCATTTATTAAAAAATATCGTATTTATTTATTAAAAAAATATTTAAAATTTTAATTTATTAAAAAAAATATATAGAAAAAAACACAAAATTAAACTCAGGAAATAAGACGTTTTTGTTCAATAAACTAAATAAACCGTCAGTTTTCATTAAACACTCGTCTTTCATATGTTCTGTACAAAATTTAAAGATGTTTTCCAAATGAATTTTGACAATTGGATGAAACGATCAATATGATCAGGAGTAAACGAGAAACCCAATTGTTTTGCTAATCCAATAAAGCTAATAGCAGTGAATACATAATTCCAAACATTATACTTAATGGAAACAATGTTCCCTTCCGTTTCAATATCCGAAATGTCAATATAGGAACTACAGCTATTATCAAATTGATTTAATTCAGATCTTTTCTTTAGAAATTCGTTTTTTATATCATTGCTAGAAAACTCAATAACTAAAGAAATATGCACATATATTACATAATCGTTAAATTTCTTTGAATTTAGAACGTATATACGTTTGAAATTATCGGTCGATAACGACAAACCCATTAGTTCGGCAACTCCAATAACATTAGCACTAGCTGCAGCCATGCTAAAATTATTTACGTTATAATAACTTGATGTATGTCCCCCTACATCTGAAATTTCTAGATTTTTCGTTTCTGGGAATTCTTTTAAAATATCTTCGTTCTGGAAAAAAGCGTATTTCTTATCCTGACGATTAAACCTAACAGAATATGTAAGAAAATTTGGTTCTGTACTATACACGTCTATATGATCGATAAATTTCCTAATATTTGTCATTCCCATTTTTTTAGCTAACCCAAGCACATTAACAAAGGCTGTCTCTAAACTCAAATCAGAAGATTGATAATTCTCAATGTCAATAATGCCGCAATTACTATAATCTAAGATTCGTAAGTAATTGTCTGTATCTGGATTGTATTCATAAATAAATCTATTCTTTAGAAATTCAATTTTACTGTTCTCGTCACGAAAATAAACGTACCAATTAGGATAATCCATGTCTATATGAATGACAGAATTGTCAGTAATCCGTGCATTCATTTCATTCGCTAATTCACGAACATAAGAAAAAGCCTCATTCAAACTGTCACAAATCCCATTTACCTGTACCAAAACACAATTACGTCTTAAATCTACAACTTCTTGCTTTTCCTCTGATATGGTGCACGTATGGTGTTCTTCACTGCCACTGGCAACATTTTCAGTATCCTTATGCTGCTCACCGCTTAAGTTGTTTTCATTGTCCGTTTCTTTGCTAGCTTTTGGGTCATGAGTTATACTATTGGCATCGTCAGGAGTCTTATCAACGGTTTTGTTCGTTTCAAGCGTCTCTACACAATCTGTTAATTTATTTCCATCAGATTTGGTTTGTAGTAAAGCATCTTCTAATGTTTTAATTCTGGCCTCCAGTTGCTGTATATATTGTCTCGCAGCGTTGTTAGATTTTTTTAATTCCATTATTTCACATTCTCCTTCAGCTTCTGTTGTTATTGTTAGTGTATCAGCAAATTTTAAATTCATTTTAAAGAACATTTGTGGCTGGCAATCTGCTGATCTAATTGAAATACATTAAATGAGTACATGATTGTGTTGCAAACACTTACTTTCCATGATTGATGTCCATGCAGGTAGAATGATAGAGTCGACCGAAATTCGTACCAAATATGTCATCGTCATTGTTTAACAACACATTGCAATTTTCACAATAAATTCCATATTTTTTTGACATTTTTGCTGGGAGGGGGAAAAGATCATTATTTCACAGCACGCACAACCGTTCTTTAAGGCAACTTAATTAAAACTAAAAAAAACTGGTGTAGAGAAAAAGCAGCACATAGTTTATCGTTGAATTGCAGTGTTACTGCACTATGAAGAAAAGGTATTTATGTATGTATGCAATCGTGCTTTTGCACATGCAAGCACAATTGCGCAGAGAGAATACACACATATTGCTTACGCTTTTTTATTTAGTTGTCGTACAGAAATCAGCAATGAATCGTTTTTTCGCGATTCAAAAAGATTCATGAAATTTTATGTATAAGGGCGTCGACAATACTAAAATTTAACTATGTGATTCATTCATTGCAGGTTGCAATAAGTATGCGTACACTACGATGGCATCAAACTCATACCATTCGAAATATGTTTGATTCATAAGTTTCTGAACGACAACTAAAAAAGAGCATAAGCAATATGTCTGAATTCTCTCTGCGCAATTGTACTCTGAAATATTAACCATTGGTATAAGTATAATTTGGTCGTGCTTGCATGTGCAAAATTACGATTGCATACATACATACATAAATGCCTTTTCTTCATAGTGCAGTAACACTACAATTCAACGACAAGTTCTGTGCTGCTTTTTCTCTACACCAGTTTTTTAATTTTAATTAAGTTGCCTTAAAGAACGGTTGTGCGTGTTGTGAATTAGCAAAAATGTCAAAAAAATATGGAATTTATTGTGAAAATTGCAATGTGTTGTTAAACAATGACGATGACATATTCGGTACGAATTTCGGTCGACTCTATCATTCTACCTGCATGGACATCAATCATGGAAACAGTGATGCCAACTCTTAGGACACCAAACGCGTGAAAAAAAATTAAAAACGGGCTAAAACGGGCTAAATTGAAAAAATTACGTTTTTAGTACAATACAATTTCATTTTTTCAAAAAGGCGCAAAAGGGGGCTAAAATTAAAATAGTTTTTTCAGATGAAAACACCACCAGGCCACAGTGTTTAGCGGCGATTTGCGTGTTGCAGTAAATAGATACTGCTTTGAATTCATCTTTACAAGTCTTTATCCATTTCTTAAAAAAGGGATCTGTCTCCCAAATTTTACGATATCTTTGCGTGTAGCGCTCCATCTAAACATAGCATTACATAAAGTTATACAATGCGTAATTATTAGGTAAATACAATTTTAAACTTTCAGATAAGCTTGTGTTTCTCGGTACTTTTGTTAATTCTATGTAAATGACAAAGAAGAAAACAAGAAAAAGGTGAAAAAGGAGATGCCACATTGGCTTACAATTCGACATTGCCTGAGAAACAAAAGATAATATTGTCATACAGAGTTAAAGGAAAAACGGGCTAAAAGGGCTAAACAAAAATACTGAAAAGAGCTAAAATTGCGCGTTTTTTAGTTTAGGGCTAAAAAATTTTTTTGGCGTTATAAGTACTTCAAAAAGTGCTAAATCTAGCCCGAAAAGGGCTAAGTTGGCATCACTGCATGGAAAGTAAGTGTTTGCAACACAATCATGTATTCATTTAATGTATTTCAATTAGATCAGCAGATTGCCAGCCACAAATGTTCTTTAAAATGAATTTAAAATTTGCTGATACACTAACAATAACAACAGAAGCTGAAGGAGAATGTGAAATAATGGAATTAAAAAAATCTAACAACGCTGCGAGACAATATATACAGCAACTGGAGGCCAGAATTAAAACATTAGAAGATGCTTTACTACAAACCAAATCTGATGGAAATAAATTAACAGATTGTGTAGAGACGCTTGAAAAGAACAAAGCCGTTGATAAGACTCCTGACGATGCCAATAGTATAACTCATGACCCAAAAGCTAGCAAAGAAACGGACAATAAAAACAACTTAAGCGGTGAGCAGCATAAGGATACTGAAAATGTTGCCAGTGGCAGTGAAGAACACCATACGTGCACCATATCAGAGGAAAAGCAAGAAGTTGTAGATTTAAGACGTAATTGTGTTTTGGTACAGGTAAATGGGATTTGTGACAGTTTGAATGAGGCTTTTTCTTATGTTCGTGAATTAGCGAATGAAATGAATGCACGGATTACTGACAATTCTGTCATTCATATAGACATGGATTATCCTAATTGGTACGTTTACTTTCGTGACGAGAACAGTAAAATTGAATTTCTAAAGAATAGATTTATTTATGAATACAATCCAGATACAGACAATTACTTACGAATCTTAGATTATAATAATTGCGGCATTATTGACATTGAGAATTATCAATCTTCTGATTTGAGTTTAGAGACAGCCTTTGTTAATGTGCTTGGGTTAGCTAAAAAAATGGGAATGACAAATATTAGGAAATTTATCGATCATATGGACGTGTATAGTACAGAACCAAATTTTCTTACATATTCTGTTAGGTTTAATCGTCAGGATAAGAAAAACGCATTTCTGCAGAACGAAGATATTTTAAAAGAATTCCCAGAAACGAAAAATCTAAAAATTTCAGATGTAGGAGGACATACATCAAGTAATTATAACGTAAATAATTTTACCATGGCTGCAGCTAGTGCTAATGTTATTGGAGTTGCAGAACTAATGGGTTTGTCGTTATCGACCGATAATTTCAAACGTATATACGTTCTTAATTCAAAGAAATTTAAAGATCATGTAATATATGTGCATACTCGTATTTCTTTAGTTGTTGAGTTTTCCAGCAATGATATAAAAAACGAATTTCTAAAGAAAAGATCTGAATTAAATCAATTTGATAATAGCTGTAGTTCCTATATTGACATTTCGGATATTGAAACGGAAGGGAACATTGTTTCCATTAAGTATAATGTTTGGAATTATGTATTCACTGCTATTAGCTTTATTGGATTAGCAAAACAATTGGGTTTCTCGTTTACTCCTGATCATATTGATCGTTTCATCCAATTGTCAAAATTCATTTGGAAAACATCTTTAAATTTTGTACAGAACATATGAAAGACGAGTGTTTAATGAAAACTGAAGGTTTATTTAGTTTATTGAACAAAAACGTCTTATTTCCTGAGTTTAATTTTGTGTTTTTTTCTATATATTTTTTTTAATAAATTAAAATTTTAAATATTTTTTTAATAAATAAATACGATATTTTTAATAAATGCTCAACATGTTGAACTTTTTTACTTTTAAAAGCCCTACTCACGTAAATAGCATTAGGGTCTTTCATTCTTCTTTTTTTTTTTTTGTTTGGTACTTCCACACCCATCTGCTATCGCATCGAAGTATGAAATGCATGTCCTCTTCGCATTGTCTTTCGATCTCAATTTCAACAGTGGCCCTATTAGAGCTAATTGAGTGACTAAATGTTCGAAAATGTCAAGCCAGAAATTATCGGCAGGTGGCTGGAAAATGTTTTATTCTTCACTATGTTAGAAATAATTTTTGAAATAAAATTTTCCTGTGACAATGAATGCAAAATCGCAACATCACCGTCTGGATTTTTTGTAAGACGTGAGACCATGATTCAAACTGCTGGTCAGACTTCTCCAATAAAACGAAATATAAAAAAAATATTTCTTCTGTGACTGCCTCTCAGCAGATTTCTGGCAAAAACTCTGAAAATTAATAAAATTGTCATGAAAAGTTTCTCAAACCATTTGTCGTTCGAAGTCGAAAGTAAACTGCAGGTTTCCCCACTCACGTATAAAAAATGAACACAATATGGGTGGAAGGAGAAACTAGGTCGTAATCCTGATTGAAAGATTGTAATTAGTAATTATGCTTGTACGTATGTGTGTAACTTAAACTTAAACGAACTACAAAACTGAAGGCTGCCCAGCACCAACGTCAAAAGCATTGGACTAATCATGCAATCGAATCAACATAAATAATTTGGGGAGAAATAATCCCACGATATTACTTACTTAACGTTATTTAATTAGTCATGAAGACTAATTAAAGCCATGAAGTGGTCATTTTGCGTGTGCACGACTGAAGCCATTCCTCAAAACACTGGTTGGACCTTATCAGTGCGACTTCAGACCTAGCAAATCCACCATTGACCAGATTTTCACACTACGTCAAATTCTGGAGAAGGCTTATGAAAAACAAGTCGACATACCATTCTTTTGTCAACTATAAGGCAGCCTTCGATAGCCCCATAAGGAATCGTGTTTTTTGACACAATGTCTGAGGTTAGTATTCCTACGAAGCTGATAAAGCAATGCAGAATGAAATTGAGCAACTCCTGCAGTTCTGTCAATATAGAAATGGACCTTTCCCAACCTTCGAATACCGTGCGAGGCTTCAGACAAAGCGATCCCTCATCATGCGACCTCTTCAACTTCATCATGGAGTGTGGTCTGCGAAAGATCGGCACTATTTTTCACAAAAGAGTCTAGTTGCATGCGTAAGCTAACGGCATTGACACCATAGGGCGTACTAAGCTAGATGTTACTGCTGCCTTTAGTGCTATTGATCGGGAGTCTATTAAAATGGCAGTAAATGAGGTAGTAGTCGCCGTAGTCTAGTAGGTAGTGTGTTGGCTTATTAGACGAAAAGCCCGGGTTCGTATCTCGGGTCAGGCATAAAAACGAAATATGAAAAAAAAATATTTCTTCGGCGACTGCCTCTCAGAGAGTAAATAAAATTGCTATGAAGAGCTTCTCAAAAGTCTGTCATTCGGAATCGACTTTAAACTGTAGGTCCCGCCACTCATGTATTAAATTAACGCACACAACATAAGTGGTGTGAGAAACTAGGTCGAAATCCTGACTGAACGGTTGTAATGACCAATTATGTAAGTATGTAAATGAGGACAAAACAAAGTATATGTTGTCGACAAATAGAGATATGCGGCGTACCGTTACCACTGAAAATTAATTCTACAAGACGTTCATCCGCCCTATGCTTCTTTATGTCACAGAAGCATGGACACTATTAAACACAACAGTGTTTTGTTGAGAGATAAGTCCAACGTAAGATCTTTATTCCAGTTCGAAAAGAGAATACTCTGGAGGACGACCTGTCATCGATTGGTGTGATCATCTGTCGAAGGCGCCAAAAAGTAGAGGCATAAGGATGTGTTAATGCAGGCCGAAATTCCTAAGCCGATTTAGGCTTAGGAATGGAATGTTTTAATGGCCAATTAGATAAGTAAATAAGTAATTTGCCAAAAGCATTCTAAAGAACAACTTAAACTAAAGTGTTGTAGAATCCGGAATTTATAATGATCATTACCTCCAACAGGGAAATAATCCAAAGCAAACTGCTGCTAGTGTAAAGATATGATTTGTGTACAACACTCCCCACAGGCATAATTTTACTTCACAAATTCGTGGTATAACTTCATGTGAGTATTTAGGGGGTCATTTCGAAAATGACTAAAATTCTTAAAATTGTTTACGTAAATTATGGTACCTAGACTCATGCTTTACACGGTATGTGTACAATATATGAAAAAAGGGAATATCTGAAACTGTTGTGTAGCGTAGGATATAAGTTATTTTTCTATTTTGCTTAATCATGCCTCCTGGAAGCTATATTTTTAATAAAAAAAAAATTTTTAATCGGTTGATGAACATTTTCAAAATTTTAAAAATTTATGGCGATGGCAACACTAATGCTTAAATCTCGCAATAAGGCATCAGCTGTACACTCGTTGTTTTGCGGAGAGTTTCACAGCGAGTACGAGTAAAATTACCACAACGTAAAGAAAATAACAAAACGCCAAAGAGAAGAAAACAATTTTTGCATGGTAAACGAACAGCGACAACAAATCGAATAAATCTACCACAACATTTTAAAAGAAAACAAAAACATGGACATTGATTTTAAATAAAAGCGGTTATTTACGAAATGAACAGTTAAAAGGGAAATTTAAAAAAGTAAAGTGCCAATATTATGCAGAAAAAGAAAATACGAAAATGAAGGAAGAATATTTAGAAATCGAAGAAATCGATTTTAATACGCACTTCGATGAGCAGCCGCACCAAAGTGAAGCAACGCAACAAAATGCGAATCCAGTGGAATTCCCATCAACGCATCCCACAGATTTTGATGGTCAATACGATGATGCAATGCTAAGGAAGTTATTAAGGAAATTTCAAATGAGTTTTTTGTATCCATTTTTAAAAGGTAAACAAACAAAAGTTTTAATTCAATTGCTGTTTAGTTGGTTGGTATCGATTTTACCACGCAAATTGTAGAACCTCGACAATTGCGAGTGACAGATATCAGCTGTTTTTTTACATTTTTTTTTTGTCGATTATTAAGAATTATGCTGGAGTGAGCGAGTTAAAGATAGAAGTGTGGTTAATTAACCAGCCGTAGATTATGGGGTGACTCAAAGAAAATAAAACTATGATGAAAGTATAATGTAGTAGGGCGCCCTCTATTTGTGAAATGAAAAATAAATATTCCAACGAATATAGAGAAATATTCAATTTACCAGTTTTAACCGTACATAAGTTTGAATATATTTTTTAAAAATGAATTTAAATAATTTATATTGTTACGTTTTTACCTTTTTAAAACGTTAAAAATATGAGTTCGTAGATTGCAAATAAAATAAAAATAAATATGTGTTTAATTTTAAATCAATTCTTTATTATTCGCACAATTCCGTGTGCCACCTTTTGAAATTGATTTACACAATAACAATTTAATTATTATTCTTCTTCTACTGGCTTAAGCAATAACAATTTACTTTGTTATTCTTCCTTTTACACTCGTTCGTTAGAACTTCAAACCACGATTCTCTTTCGCGTACGCAATAACAATTGTTCGTTATTCTCTCTCTCTCTGCTTACAACCTTTTTGTAAGCACTATACGGAGATCTTCAAACCACAATTATTCTTCACACGCAACATGTCGTCTTCACACACGACTTTCTGAATTCTCACTGAATTCCCACGTGTCGTCTTCACATACGAATTCTAACTGATTCACTGAATCTCGACTGAAACATTGAATCATCGTTGCTTGCTCTTTTATATCCCAAGGGTCAGCAGTCTGATGTATGCGCTTGAAGGAAAATGTCTTCGAGAAATATCCAAAAATGTAAACATCTCATCATAATTGTTGTTTGTGTATCTTGTTTACTTTCGTCCAGGCAGAGTTGTTGTTGTTTTATTTATTTGTCTTTCCGCTATATTTTTTTTACACTGATGTTGTTGCTATATTTTTGTTTATTCATCGATCTTGTAAACAAGTCCATTGTTTTTGTTGCTATATTTTTTACTCATTCGTTGATCACGTGAACAAGACCATTATTTTGTTTTTGGAGCTTTTGTTTATCATTTTAATAACACCATTTCCATTTTCGTAACAATATTTACAAACCATATAGGTAAATGTTTATGTTCCTAATATTAGTAGCTGGTTAGTACTGTCATGTTGTGTGCATTTACGTAAATATTTAAAACAAAAATGCTGGAATAATTTACAGCTTTTGAGTGTAGGTTTTACTGAATGGCAACCTACAAATAAAATTTTTTATCTTCGATGTTCCAATGATTTAATACATTTTCGAACGTATTTATAAAAATTTAAAAGAGTTCTTTAAGGCTTTATTAAGAAAAATTCCTTAAAGTGTCATTCATTTTTTATTTTGTAACAACTGTGTCTACTTTTTTCTTTTGTAATAGACGTACTTTGATAGGTGCCATGCAAATAGATTATTGCCACAAAGGAACATTTTCATTGAAATAAAAACAGCATTCCCCGGATACAATAATTCCCCGCTTAGTAGCACTGAAACTTAAGTAATCTTGATTTTGGTTGAAAATGTACTGAAACTTTATTATATCCCGTTTTTAAGCATTTCCCGCTTATAAGCGTGAAAAATTGTACTTAACATTTTAAGTTCATTTAAATGCACCAGCGATTAAACGTTTCTAGATTTCTTGAGCCAATAGGAGTTAATATTCACAAATAACGCTATACGGCACATTTATTGAAAAAGGATTAATAAAAATTGGGCAGCGCAATACAGTTCCATAGAATGTTCCTTATGGCTTCATTTTCCTTAAGGCAGAGGCTGCGCTCTGTCCCATCCAGAAGACAACCAACTGAGGCAACGCAATCTCAGATAATTGATTCTTAATAAAAACCTTTCAATCCAACAATGTTCGTATTTCGTAAACTATTTTTACTGGTGCAGGTCCGGGCAAGTCAACGACCTAATTTTCTGCCTAGTTAATGCTACAATAGGACTCTTGACTATGCCTCTAAAGTCTATTGTGGATCCATTCCCTTCAGAAATTTCTTCGCAAGAGACACGGGGGCCCAGCAAATTACATCTTTGTTCACCACACCGAGCTGTAAAAGATTATCAAAGTCGGCATTCCATCGAATACGAAGTTAATGCTGTCAATGAAACAAATAAAATCCTATCAGTTTAATTGACACGCGACTATGTATTTGTTTTCAGGTGCAGGATTTCGATATAAGTATTCCTCGCTAACGTTTAAGTTAAGTGTCAATAAGTTAAGTGTCACGGATTTTATAACAAAATCCCCTTAAGATCACATAGGCTGATGCCGTGGTACAGCAATGCATGCTACATATTAAGGCCACGTATTTTATTGCGCCTTTCTTTTCTTAAAAGTTAAAGAAAATAAAGTATGTGCGATATACCGTCGAATTATATGTGAAATATAACATCATCATGCTCGCTACGGCTTCTTTGAGTGGAGCCCATATGGTATGCTTAATTTTCCACGACTCTGGGACAAAAATAGGGCTGAATTTGATCAGTGGCATAGGCAATGGTGGATTTGAGGATCGTTGTGATTTGTTGCTTTTTCAAATGTACCTTTAGAAAACCACTCAAGAAAAAATATAACGTTGACAATCGCATGATTTTGATGGCCATTTCACATCTCCTACACTTGAGGTGACTATATTCACAAATCGTTTGTGCAGAATATCCAAAGGCCAGATGGTAATCGTCGACCTATATTGTGTACCCTTGGCTGTGATATGAACTGGAATTTTCCAAAATTCAACAATTTTATTTGTTCTCCTATCCATTCATCCAGAAAAAGATGATTTGTCAATTAAAATTATGTTCAGTTGCCAACTGTTCCAGAGCTCATTCAGCAATCATACGTTGTTCGCTATGGTCGTTCACCTTTATGAATTTGGTACGAGTGCAGACCTAAGTCTCGAAGCAAAATATGCTAAGTTGTGGTCTGCGCAAGGCTAAGGTCTTGTGAGCGACGCGAAATCAATTACCTTGGAATCTCCTGTACACTTTTGCGGACAGCGCCGATGTTTTCAGCAGATCTTGTATGTCGTCGACGCATGAATTTTTTTCGATCGTGTATTGAACCAGTGGACTCAAATTTATCCACCACATTACGGTCTTTCATGAACTGATAAAAGTTTTAGTCGAATTTTCATAAATTTTGCCCCATTTTTCAAAAATGTTTTTAGTGAAGACAAGTGATAAAATTCATGGCTTTCGGAGAAAACATATTTAAATTATATTACACTGGCGTCAGAGGTTTCTACGAACCTATGCACTTAAGAATTTGTCCAATTGGAAGCAATTCAATATAAGCGGGTCGTTTTGGCCCCTTCGAACAAGATACTAAGAATATATAAATTTGTATATATTAACACGTGCTAACTATATTTTCAGTGTGTGATATAACATATCGCAGTTTAAGATATTTGTCCGTGGAGGATATCAACACCGCTATACGCAGTGTTGGTCATCGAGCTGAATTTCGTGAAAAACTATTCGCTTGGAGACGTAAAAGGGTAAGAATATCTTTCAAAGTCTTTAATATGCCATTATAAAATTAAATTTTTTTAATTTTAAAGTATCGGACAAATGACGTCATAATAGAATGTGAAAAAGTGAATGCACAAAACATTAATGCTGCTGAACAAATGATAACAATACCCATAACACCTTTACCAAACTCGAATACCATTAACTCCAATAATAATAACAATACTGAGAAATCCAGTCACACCACTACAGCAAACATATCGCAAGCATTTCCAACCGTTACAGCACAAACTGCAGTGATCCAACCGGAAATGGCAACCTCTTCTACGAATAACAACAATAACCACTCGAATAATACTTTCCAGAATGTGATTAAACCGTTTAAAAGGGAATTATCCTATTTGGATTCCTCACTACAAGATATAATCGATGAACTACCAACAGAAATCGATTTCGAAGTGGAAGCGAAAAGACCGAAACTCTTTGAGACCACTGTTGAGCTAAGAGAAACTCGTTTGAATGTACAATTGGTAAGATAAACTGCTCAGCATTTTGTGAGATTAATTAAATAAAATGTTTTCACATTTTATTTCCAGAATCTCGAGGAACTTATAGATGCCTCTTTATTTGGTCCGGTTATGAAAGCATTTTATCAAAAGAATGGCTACCTGCTGCGCAAACATCGTGACGAATTAATACAAAGCATAGTCGATTATGTTATAACACATGAGATAAAACTGCACTGTTCGGATTTTAATAAAATTGCCGACATGATTATAAGCATTTTTCCCACAGAAGAGGAGTCTAGGGTAAGTAAATATCATTTTTGATAATTGTACAGTGGTATGTATTTTTTATTTATTAATTTGAATACAGCTATAAATTTGAATCTAATTATTATGAGCTGAGCAACTTAGACTTTGTGAACGGTGTAGTGTAACATACAATAACAGTCCCTATTGGGAATCAACCTCTCGACCCTTACTATAGCATACTACTCCTACACTACTAACAAAGATGCATGTATAATTTTTCGTACTGTTTTTATTGTCATTCAAAGTCTAAAGCAATAACATTTTAACAAAATTAATTTACATTGAAATGCTTTGCTTCGATGCTGTAACAGCTGTGGTAACCAAACATCCATGTGAAGTAAAGCATTGGGCCCAAAAGAACAGTTAAATAGATGCACCTAGTCATGGCAACCTTTTAAACAGGCAGGGTACGGTTAATGATACCGAGCATAACTCTCTCCTTCTGACAGTTTAGAATGCTGAAGCACCCAGATCTTAGTTGCCTGAGTAGTTGCTCTTATTGTTCTAAATCGCAGGAAGATGTTCATTGGATTCTGTAGCCATTTACGCTTTCCGCAACCACCGATTGATGAAAAAATTACTACCCTTTTAATTTACATAATCGATCGAATTCTGATAGGATAATGTCCCGGATGTCTTCATTAAAGCGACAAAACTTCTACCAAATGCATCGAGGCAAAGATCTTTTATTACCATTTTATGATTAAGAGGAGTAGGTACCTAAAATGCTACCAGCAATTGGCTGGTCAGCAATACGTCATGTTGCTAACAGACAGTTTAGCTTTTTGGTTTCCTTATGTAGATTGTAATCCCCTATCATTATCATCTTGGCACAAGCATTCGCAATTCTGAGCACATTGTACACACCATGGCACATCCGCAGTTCTTACTTCTAAGTATTAAACTAAGCATTTGTAGCCGTGGTAGCCTTGATACCAAAAGCCCACTTGAGCATGCATAGCGGCCCGTTGTGACGCCACAGGTGAACGCAGTCTCTGTACTGACCAAGTTCCTCCGAACCAAGGATGGGAAAGTTGGTCAGCGCAAGGGCTGCACATTTAAAGCACGACTACCCCACGCTGGAAAACCAGCCCGAAAGCTTGATGAACGATGCTATGTCCTTGACATCAATGGACGATAGCTCCGTCAAGCTGACAAGGGTCGGAGAGCCAAATAACCTATATCTGCACCTCGCAAGAGCCGGGCATTGACAAAGAAAGTGGATAACAGTCTCCTCTTTTTCAGCGAATCTGCACCCACGGCAGAAGTCGTTAAATGGGAACCGCATTCTTTCCGCGTGTCTACCCATAACACAGTGACCTGTAAGCATGGTCACTGTGATCGAGATGATGTTTCGACCAAGTCCAAGTAACTGGTTGGTACGCCTTCTATCCATTGAGGCCAATTGAGTCTAGCGGTGGAGCAGGACTCCTCATTGATCCAGGATAGGTTGGCGTCCCGGGAGAATTTCCGCCAGTTTGAACGAGGTAAGTGGCATTCCCAAATTGATTGAAGAGTATTCCGGAAGTAGTGCACCAGCTCTGGCGAACTTGTTGGCTTTGCAGTTTCCCGGAATGTCACAGTGTCCGGCGATCCAGATAAGTGTAACACTAAAGCTCCCAGAAAGATGGTTGAGACAGCGGCGACATTCTCTGACGATCCTGGAATTATTCGCAAAGTTCGACAGAGTCTTTATGGCAGCCTGGCTATCAGAAAAGATCGAGATGCGGATGAAAGGAACAGATCAATAACAAGTAAATCATTCCGCTGAATTTTAAATTTTCTGTAAAACAGCGAAATATGTCGGCAATATTCCAAATTTTTATTCAAACGTAGATAACTGTTTAGAAAGGAAGCCTTAGTATCACGACTCAAACAAACCACACTGTTTCCTATCATTACATTATTGACACGTCTACCGACAATTTGTACCCGGAAGTAGAAATTTCTGTAAATAAATTTTTAATTTCATTACCAATACTAGTTTGGCATTTGGCGTTGTAAACAAATATTGTCATTCCACGGTCCATTGTTTGAATTTGCACACCGTTTAGAACTTTTCCTCTACCAGAGTAGTGTACTCTGAAGCCGGATAAATTAAACACTTGAGTTCTGAACATCTAATGAAATAAATGAAATTAGTGCCGCTTTCTGTCTATATTATGTTATGCTTTACGTTACGTTTTTCATCAAGTTCAGTTCATTATTTTTTTTTCCTTATTTCCTGTTATATTCTCTTGCAGGATTATTATTTTATAAATCGCAAAGGAAAACGTAATCCCAATGGTCGTCTCTACACCAAATACTACAATACTTTGAAACGAATGAGAGTACGCGACATCCATCAAGAATTCACCCAGGAATCAACGTTACAAGATGATACAACATCTACAATAATGACCACCACATCGACGTCGGCGACAGCATCACAATTGAATACGATGCTAATGTTGTCGTCATCCTCATCATCAAATGCTCTAAGCACATCGACAGCCAACAATAATAACAATAATAGCAATGGCAATAACAACAATATTATTAATAACGATTGCAACAGCAATAACAGTAACAGCAATCGTACACAAATTGAGCTGGTTGAAGATGAATTTCAAGAGCTCGTACAATTGGATGACTCTTCAGTAAGTGCCATAAAGAATTTCTTGCGTTGTCAAGGACTAGATTGGGATGATGTTAAAACAATGTGGACGAAAACTTATTTGGCACGTCAGGAAGATGTTGAACACTCAACCATCAAGGATGTCTTACAGCAATGGCCGAAATATTTAAATGCCAGAGGCATGGAATTGGTGAGCAAATTTATATCGTAGTTTACTATTCAACAATTTAATTTTCTTTTTCTTTTCCATGTTTGCAGTTTGATATTGATTTTCGTTTGAAATTTTCACGCAACAAAGGGAATGCTCTTTATCGTAAATGGCAAGTTTTTACACAAAAAATCTTCAGCTACTATCAAGGTAATATTAAGGATGATATGTGTAAAGGCTTATTTGCTTTATGCAAGTCTAAACCGGGTAGAGGTAAGGCAATAGGCCTATTGATCATATAAACCGAAAATGCTTTAATTTCTTCTTTTTTCTTAAGATACCGAAGACTATATCATAACCGTTCTACTCAATGCCATAATGTTGCCCATGGCTCGTTATCGTGATGCACTTGGTAATCGCCGTAAAATTTCCATTGTTGAAGCCGTAGATCTGTTTGCTATTCGCGTACAGGCTCTAGAAGATTTGGATCAGAAACGTGAAGAGTTTTCCATTAAATACGGCGACATTCACAGCGACTATACCCCCCTTATTGTGGTTGTGGGTGACAACAATATCAATATTCATGAAATTTATGTCCACTTCGATATGGCTCTCTATGAAATGCCTGATTTTATTAGTGCCCTTGACTGTTGCATGAAAATCTATCGTGTATTGAATTTACCATATCCCTCATCAAACGAATATTCATGGACATTTATTCAACGTTATTTCTATGAAATCACTCTACCCGATGATATTAAATGTCCTTCCATGAGTTCATTGATTACGTATTTAAAGTTTTAAACGCCAAACGATTTTATTATTCGAATATTGATTTTATGCTCTCAAAAACCAAAATGCACATTCACTTATCAGATACTCATTTATGTAGTGTTTAAAATAATTCAAAATATTTATTGAATCTGTAAAAATAAAATATTAAAATAAGTTTTTTATAATAATTTTTATAATGGAATGTTAAAAACAAAATTATTATTAAAAATAATTCTTCATTGTAACGAATAACGCAATAAGCCTAAATGCCATTATTACAACTTGCCGTTAAAGTTGGGTTCAGTTAAAGGTAACTTTAGCTAAAGTGAACTTTAAAGTCAACTTTAACTTCGTTTCGTTATTATAACCTAATGATAAAATAAAGTTAACTCAATTAAATAAGTTTTTTTTTTTTATATATATACTTTGATTATAAATATACTTTGATTATAAATATTAAGTTAATATATATATACACTAAGAATATATCTTCTACAAAAAAAACCAAGAAAACCATTTAAAAAAAAAAAAAAAATGCAGTGGCAACGACGGGCTTCTTTTTTTTGTTGTTGCTCATTTTATTTATATTTCAAGTTGCCATATTGGAAATAATATATAATATGACATGTTCAAACATAAACTTAACTTTAAAAGTTAGAGACAGGATGATCCTCCCTTTAGCTTAACGCTCACTTCTTATAATAATGAAAAACAATTTATCTGCCCGTTAAAATCCTCCCTTTAGTAAACGGCAAGTTGTAATAATGGACCTAAGAGCTTTTCTTATTTATAACGGCTAGAACTACAACAACTAATGGAGATATGTTAAAAGGATGCCGTCTATACGTGTTCCTACAAGGCGAACTTATGTCTACAACATACACTTTGTTAAAGAATACAGTACTCGTAAAGAAAAATATGAAATGAAAAATTTAAGGAACCGAACAAATAAAATAAACGCCCATACCGACACTCATGTATAAAGTTAACACACACAACATAAGCGGTGTGAGAAGCAAGGAGTAATCTAGACTGAAGGGTTGTAATAACCAATCATGTATGAATGTATGTAATAGCGTTTTAATAAAAGTTTGTGGATTATCCTCATAGGAATGCAACAATTCTGCTTATTTACTCATTGAACCAAAAATTAATTTCATTGGACAAATGGGTTTCAGCTAATTCGTAGAATTTACAGCATATACATGAAATAATACACCAGTTGAATCTTGAAAGCTCTTAAGCCAAGAACCTTTTGTAAAACCTTTCGCAAAGTGGAAGAACACAACTCTGGTCGCTCAGAAAGGTGAGGAATTGAGTGATTGATTTTCGTCAATGGTTACCCGGACAACGAATACACTTCACTGTTGTTCGCGATATAAAGAGAGGGTCAATTAAAAGTTTAAATTTAAAAATGCAATAAAACAAAAACGGTTTGAAATTTTACCAAATATATTTTTCTGTAGTACAGAAGTACAATTGTTCCGGTTAGAAATGGAGTATTATGTCATTCAGATGGCTGTCGCAGCTAGCCTCACAGTACCTCATTCGATTAGATCAATTTTTGTGCCCATTTTCGAGTTTATGGGATTGTGTCTCAGCAATGGCATCACGAATGTTGGCCTTCAAATGCTCAATTGTGACTGGTTTGTCGGCATAACACTTTTCATTAACGGCGCCCCACAGAAAATAGTCCAACGGTGTCAGATCGCAGCTTCTTGGCGGCCAATTGCCATCACGCAATAAATCGACGAGATGTGTGGCGAGTTGCACCATCCTGTTGAAATCCAATACCGTTCACATCAATACCATAAAGAGCGGGTACAAAAAAATCGGTTATCATAGTGCGATAGATGTCTTCATTAACCGTAAGGGTTGGCCGTCCTTATTTTTAAAGAAATATTGGCCAATGATTGACTTCGCTCCACAAGCCGCATTATACACAAGCCGCATATAATAGTTGCATTGACTTCTGTAAGACCTCGTGTGGGTTTTCTGAGAACGAAATACGCTAATTTTGTTTATTATCGTATCCACCAAGATGAAAATGTGCTCCATCTGAAAAGATGATTTTCTTGGCATAATCAACATCATCGTACAGTTTACCGTTGGTCATACAGAAGTGGATGGTCATAAGGGTTAACTCCTGAACCAATTGAACTTTGTAAGGCGCCTTAACCAGATCTTTTCGCAAAATTGATGGATTCTCACTTATGCTCTCAACCACAACTTCCAAATTTTCTGGTGAATGCACTGTACGAGCACGCTTACGGCTTGGCGTATCAGCGATGAAACCAATTTTACGAACTTTAGCAATAAACTTGAGTATACCGGGCACTGTTGGTCCTTCTCTGCGACCAAATTTTGTACGACATTTTCGTGCAATTTCCGACCAATTGTTTTAGGTTTGGAAATAAATTTCCAATAATTCCTAACGTTGCTCAAGCGTAAATCGATTCATTACGTTGAGTGGAGATAATATACTGAATTTTGTGACAGAATAGAATAACATAAGTATTGCCAGATTTGAACTACTCGATAGTTCAAGTTTAAACCGACAGACGGCCCACCCGGTATATATGTACATATTAAAGGTAAGAGTAAATGAGGCCCAAAAGCAATCTCCTGCTATTCGACTTAATTGCTCTGGAAGACGATTATGTACGCCTTAAAATGGATAAAGTATACGATATGTTTCACGAACATTACTCTGGTGTATGTCTATCCATAATGAAATGTTGAGCCAAACTAAACAAACCAAACTGTTAAATATGTTGTTTCAACTCAAAGTTATGAATCTCTAAATAATAACCTTTTCCATAATTTGTAGTAACATTGTAGTACTACCTTCACAAACTTCATTTGAATGTGACAGAATTCCAATTATTTTAAACATTTCGTCGCAGCTACTTAAACATTCAATGAAATGAATTTGCGACAGAATTTAAAATGAAAGCGAATTTAATTCTCTTTAAGCCTCTTACCAAATAAACAATTTACATTAACTGCGCTTTCAAATTTATTTGAAAAAATGCCTGCCTTCAACATTACGAACACACATATCAACAGAAGTAAGAAAATTACTGACGGTCCGATACGACTTTACAATACCCTTGTCGTTCGAATGTTCTCAAATTCGTGAATATTGAAGGAAAATTCATATTTAAGAAGAACATTTTCTCATCATCACACTGCAAATTTGCATTACTTTTTATGGTGTAGAGTGTAAAATAAAAATTCATGTTTTACCTTGAAATTCACGAAATACCCAGAAACCTCGAGTAATCATAACCGTATTCTTATGAGAAAATTTCCGCTTTTATGGCTATCCCAACCGCCAAAAATTTAATTCCAACTCTACGGCGTTTAATTTCAAACACCTGGTGACAATCTGAATACAATGACTTTAAATTAAAATATTATGAAGCGAAGGGCGGTAAGTGAAACCGTGAGGTTGATTTAGAAAACTGTAACTAAAAAAGAACAAACTTTAGAGAAGAGTGGCAATAGAAAGTAATTTTTTTTTCACACCACCAGTGTAGGAAATTTCTTGATATTAGCTTTTCTTTCTCTTCCTTTTTTTCAACCTGGTGTAAATCATTATAGTCAGCTTATTTCAATACTAGCTACTTTACGTTCGAAGTTTACAGTCTGTCCAGAAAATGTTTTGTCATCATTTGTCATTTAATTTCCAATTTTAACAAACAAAATATGGGATAATATACAGAAAATTCAAAGTGAGAATTAAAAATTTCATTAAAAAATTTCAATATTTAATGGTCAAGAAAGTATTTTGAGTTCTAAATTCTAATCAATTTAAAGGAAGACATGTTTCCACCGCAAGTGCTAACATTTATGGCATTTAGGACCATTATTACAACTAGACTAAAGGGTTGTAATGATCAACTAAGTAAATAAGTGAGTTTTTTCCGGAAACCAACATTTTCACATCTAAAGAGTAAACTCTGTTAAAACCAGCCTGTAGAAGAAAACAAGTTGCACACTAAGCGGTCTTCTTGAGATTATTACCCAGTTGTGGATATATAGGATTGCATTCTGTGCCTTATTAGCCTAGTCCCCTAGCTTATTAGCCCTAATCTCTTTTTTACAATTGGTTGCATATCGTACTTATACTTTATGTTGGCACTTTCTTCTTTCGTTTTTAATGAAAAGAAAAAAAAAGAATATGTGCCACTGATAAAATAAAGTGCACTGTGTAAATGGAGGGGGGAAAAGTTTTTCAATAAAAATAACTTGCGGTCTTCTAAATGGCATTTCATATCAGAAAATTATTTTTCAGCTTTTGTTTAATTTTTTTTTCTTTCTCTTAGCATCTCTTTGTTCTGCAGAAGTATGACAGAATTTTTCTGTTCTTTTCAAATGGGCAGCAAGCAGCATGAGCTGCCTGCAATTTATGCATTTGAGTCCTTTTCTCTGAGTGAAAATTTAATTTTGTTTACAAAAGAAAATTTTTTCATTAAAAAAAGAAAACGGAAAATGTAGATGAGAAGATACTTTACAATTAACCACCACTATATACTGACAGAACAAAGAAGAAAATGCGAATGAAATTAATATTTCAGAGACAATGTTCAACAATAGGATGACGCCAGACATTTAATATGACAGGCAAAAAAATAATAATACATAGAAAAAGGTTAAAGGTTTTAAGTAACAAGTATGCAGTTGGTGTAATAATTAAAGGGCAGAAAGGGGGTTTCTCTTGAAGATAACCATGCATCTGCATTAGGTGACATGTCGGTTGAAGTGTTGGAAAAATTATGTCAAAATGTTGGATCACGGATGAATCATCTACAACGTAGCCACGGGCAAGAATTATAAGAAATAATATTTAAAACTTAAATGACAGTAAGGAGAAAGGCATTATAACAGAAAACGGAACACGCAATTGGCGGTTTAGCTGACAAGCTGTGTCTGCCCCACCAGGGTTATTGTCGAAGCTGCCATGATATAAAGGAAACGGAATCGGTACAACACTTTTCATGCGAGAGCCCTGCACATTAGAGGAGACGTCATCGTTTGAAGATCTGGACAAGGCGGTTAATGTGCCACTAAGGTAACTGGCGGGAGCTCGAGGTGGTTCAAATCCACCACTTACTGATTATGACAAGGGGGTTTACCTCACATTGGGCCATATGGGCCACCGAGAGACCTTGCTTGCTAACCTAACATAACGTAAATGGCAGACATTAATAATTCGATTTTTATACGTTTTCTTTGATTTTACAATTTTAAAAACCTAAACGATTCGAAAATTACGCATACCCGTATCCGTACAATGTTTAAGTGTAAAGAGTTTTCCACTTTCTAGACATCATTCAAAGAAATGTTTGAGGTTAAAAACGTAAAATCCTTAAATCTTTTTTTTCTTTTTTTTCTGCTAATCCGATTGAGTAGCACTTTTGTTGCTAGACTTGGCCACAATGTCAACCAACTGCCGATGCTATCTATTGCCAATACAAATAATGGGCATTGTGGAGCAATACTTCAATTTTACTGTGTCAAGTATTGAGCATCAGGAGTTGAATGGAGTTCAAAATCCAAGAAAAACAGAAGGATTATTGAAATGATGCATAAAAGCACTTTTCTTGTTGCATTTGTTTTTGTTTTAGTTTGCTGCTACTACCAAGCCAGTGGCTTACACTTGTAGACCCTTTTAAGAAATATGTACGAGTACATTATACAAGAGTGTTGCATGTATAGTATATTTAAAAGTATCATACGACTTAAAAGTACAAATGTTATGTAAGAAAATGGAAAATGTGCACATAAAACGAAACCAAATATAGACTTCAAGGAAATCCTTAACGATGCATTTTCTCATGCAAGAATGTGTACAAATACTTGTAATGCTAACAAATATTTAAAATGTTGAATGTGTTTATAAAAGTTGTTGCGGGCTTAACATAAACTGTGGGTGAGATTTATTTCCATTTCATTTTTAAATATTTGAATATAAGAGTGCCCGGTATTTTTATATGAATTGGTCAAGACTGGCTTTTTAGAGAGATACAGTTGAGAAAGTGATGTAAAATCCATTCCGCTGTCCGTGAGTGAACGTGCAGAAGAATCCGAGACAGTAGAAGTCGCCTAGAACTCGCCCCGCCGTAAACTACATCTTGGCGAATTTTACGTTTTGACTAGGGCTTGTGTCCCGTAGAAAATTCAGCTGAACGCAGAAATGAAGTTAAACGACCACAGATAACGACGTCTGTTCGCTGAATGGTATCTGGAGCAGTGGGCAATTGACCCTAATTTTTATAGAAAAATCATTTCTAGATAAATGGGGACATGAAGAAACCAGAAAATGTCGCTGTTTGGTGTGAATTTTAGGCTGGGGATCATCGGTTCATATTTCTTTGAAAACGACGTTTCCTAGGCCATAATTTCCAACGGCAAGCCCTATAGGTCGAATTAGATGATTTGGACACGAACGACATCTGATTTCAACAGGACATGCCGATTTGAGGTGATGAACATCTCACGCGAAGCTGATGTGAGCCTTTAGGGCCGCTATTGAGTGTTTGGCTTCAGAGAAACGGAATTTTCAAGTCAGGTTGTATGAGATAATAAGAATGGTGCCAGTCGTGACAACAAGTGTTCTTAGAAGTACATCACCTAAGGCAGTGATTACTATCCTTAACTGGCTACAGCCAGATATATTGGCTCTTGGGCGCCTCACGGGCATGAAAGTGCAGTAGTTATGGTCGTAACAAAATCTTGGGTATAATAATTGATCTTAATATACCCACGATACCTTAATCTATGATTACTGGCTATTAGCAGAGATTTTGGCTCTTGAGCGCCTTATGGTCATGAAAGTAAAGAAGTTGTGATCACACAAACATTTTGGGCTTAATTGATCTGGATATATCTTTTGACTTCACGATACCTGAATCCGCTTTCGATCTAGATTTTACAACAGATATAATTTTCTGATAACAATTTATACCGCCAAGTATATATTCACTGAAGCAATCCCGCGACAAAGTCGGCTCCGAAAACTTTTCCTTTTTATTCAGATTGCTATAATGAATATAAAGATTGTGAATTTCAGACTTCGGTATCAGAGTATATTGAACCGTCTGTAAAGTGATTATTAAATGTACACTGCATTTGTGATTGTCCAAAAATGATGAGTGCCTTTGGAGCAGATGGCGAGACATTCGCCTACTGATAAAAACCTAACCAGGTTCCATCTTAGTAACCTCATAGTTATAAGAGGACACAAGTCTTTGTATGCAAACAATTAATGACAAGGAAGAAGGTGAGACAGACATCTTCTCCTGTCAATGTCGTGCACTTTGGAACCTGATATGAAGAATTCTTGTGCTACCAGAATTTATTGATAGAACTTGTCTACCCAAAGGCTAATAGATGGTGTCGAAATGATTGATAGATACCATCCAAGAGTTATAATTTTATGACGATATTGGTAATATCTGGGTTACAATGTGACCTGCCAATGGGAGGTCAAGAAAGATTATGTTTTAGTGTGTTCCCCAGGATTATACACTTTAAACCCATTTAAACACAGAGTTGTAACCGAATTTTATTGAACGATTAAAAATAAATACATTCCAGGCTCTAATCGAAGCTAAAAAGTTTTTTCATAGTTTTTAAGGCTTGAAAATTTGAAAACTCCATTCAATAGATTTATAATTGCGAATGGAAACAAAGTTGTCTCGAGATGGTCTTCAATTTTTGCAACAAAATTGCTGTCGAATTTTTACCCCACAAACAAGAAACGATGTGAAGCTCAAACATAGATGTAGATGTCTCCGTAGTCTAGTAGGTAGAGTGTTGGCTTATTAGACTGAAGGCCCGAGTTCGAATCCCAGGTCAGACATCAGAACGAAAATATGAAAATATTTCTTCGGCGACTTCCTCTCAGCAGATTTCTGGCAAAAACTCTGAGAGTAAAAAAAATTGCGATGAAAAGCTTCTCAAAAAACTGTCGTTCGGAGTCGACTTTAAACTGTAGGTCCCGCCACTCATGTATAAAATTAATGCACACAACATAAGTGGTGTGAGAAGTTAGGTCGTAATCCTGACTGAAGGGTTGTAATGACCAATTATGTATGTATGATCATACATACATAGTATACATACTATGTAATAGTATCATGTAATACTATGTATACATGAACATGTATACTATGTATGTATTACATACAAACATGCGTAATTGGTCATTACAACCCTTCAGTTAGGATTACGACCTAGCTTCTCACAACATTTACGTTGTGTGTGTTAATTTTATACGTGAGTGGTGGGAGCTACAGTTTAAAGTCGACTGCGAAAGACAGATTTTTGGCAATTTAATCACTTCCAGAGTTTTTGCCCGAAAACTGCGTAGGGGAAGTCGCCAAAAAAATATTTTTTTTTAATATTTCGTTTTTGTTGGAGATGTCTGACCTGGGTCTAATAAGCGTAGGTAGTGTACTGGACTACGGCGACTTCACTCAATGTTCTGTTCCATGTAAACCTACAAATGAACGAATGGGAAAGACTCTCTTTTTGATTTCTTTTATTGTGAATATTACACAATAAAGATTAGTGTAGGATGTAATAAATAGCAAAAATTTGTATTCCCTTGTAAACATTGATGCAAGTGCACCAAGCAAGATTACACTTAACGGCTCTAAACTAGTCCTTCTTTACTACTACACAAGTAAGTCGAGTCTTCAGACTGTTCATATTTTGAATAAAATTTTTACACTTCCTCTAGACGGTTATTCAAAAGTACAGTGTATTACACACTCCTACATAATGTATGAAAGAAAGTCTTTAAGTTTCCATGACAAGATACTCCTGTAGTCCTTAACAACAAGCACTTTTTAGTTCAGCTCTTAAGATGTTTATTTTGGGTTTGCATAGGTCTTTATAGTCCGCTTATTCAACCACTTACTCTCTCTCTCTCTCTCTCTCTTTATTTTCACTTTACTTTCTTTACTTAACGTACATAGTCAGCCATTTCACTTAATTTGTTATTTTTTTAACAAAAAGTACCAGAAGAGACACGAAACATGGAATATGGAAATAGGAAAACGAAATCCGTATATATTTTAGCATAAAACTTTAATATTTTCGCGCCTCTTGATGGCCTGCAATGTGTAAATGCGATATTATTGTATGAAGTAATATGAAATAGAGTACATAAGTATGTACAACAATACAATACAATACAATAGAATGGAGGAAAAGAAAAAAAAACAAAAAAGGAGGGAAAACAGGAGTTTATTTTTGTTGAAAAACAAAGCCTAAGGAATGCAATCCCTTGAGTGTTTATGAATTTCTTGTATTTTGTTTGTTCCTTGATTTCTTATCCTTATTGTTATTGTTTCATTTTACGCTCCTTTACAACGGCACTTTTACTGTTTTAGTTGACTTGTGTGCATTAGTATTCATGTTTTTATTCTTTTTTTTTTTCGTTTTATTTTCTTATCTTTTTGGTGTTAAGAACTTGAAAGGATTTTATGGAAATCATTTTGTTTTCCGTTTTTTTCTCGCTTGTGGGCTATACATCACATCTCGCATGAGCTCAGGACAAATTTTAAATATTTCAACATTTCTTTTTTTAATTTAAAGAACTTTTTCGCTTTCCATTTGTTTTCTTTTGCGGAAGTAAAAATTTTGAATATGAAAGTGTAACAATAAATATGGCACACGTTAATAATTTATTTATACGGTATACACACCTACTTTGATGATGACAGGAAATTTATTTATTTTTTATGCGCCAAGAACAAACACATGTATGTAACTTCCTGCCTGCTTTGCAATGCGAAAAAAATTACTAAAAGTACAGGATTCAAGAATTGAAGCGTTGTTTACATAATCCTGTACAAGAGCCGAAATTTTTTTTTTGGGACTGTCATTTAAACCATGCCTATGGTAATTTTCAAAGTATCCCGTGTTCCATTAATTCTTAATTACCGTGTCAACTCATCCTAGCTATGATAGAAATATATAATAGAAATGCATAACCTTTGACACATCCTTACAACTGTCTACCTATTGGCAAATTCGCCTTCCTTATTATTTCATAGCATCAACTGCTCTTCAATATACGCATTCTTATCCAGTCCTATGCTATCTGGTGTTTTCCAGAGTAGCTTTCCTTTTTCGAGGTGCACAATTAATTTCGAACGACTTTACAATAGCATCTGCAATTAATGAATGTCCTGTATCTTATGATACTCAGTACAGTCAATTGTACTGATCGCCAGTGCTCTCTGTTCCACTCCAAATAAGGCATTATTGCTTTTTGCTATACTCAAGTCGCTGACATTTGACCTTCCACTAAAATAGAGAGCTGAAATGTTGACAGTAAGGCTCATTGCAATAAAATCTTGCCTAATCCTGGGCTATGGATATAATGTAATTCTGGACAGCCACATCCGGGTCGATTATATGGTTCCTTAGGTAGGGTGTCACAAAGCCATAGGACATAAAGCCATAATGGCTGAAATGAGAGATAAAGCCGCTTTCTAATATTGCTAATGTGAGCTAAGGCCATGAATGCAATCATTATTAAAAATATGGCTTTATGTCTCATTTTCGGAAAAAAATTTATGTCGTTAAGTCCCATTATAATGAGATGGCATATGCCCTTTTGTCTCAATGGAATGGGACTTATCGCCATATGGCTTTATGTCCTATGGCTTTGTGACACCCCACCGTTTCCTTATAACTTTCTGAACAGAGCATTTGATTTTAAAATTCCGACCCTAGATCTCATCTAAAGATTAAGAGGTTTTTAATAAGGCTCTGTAAGTTTATAGCGATTGTTCCAAGATGCTTGGAAAGGTGGCAGTGGTATATTTGTTAAAGATTTTAATATAAATTCCTTGAAAACTTTAGTCGGTTAGTGGGATTTTCCCTGAAAACTTCCTGATTTACGATGGCAGCCAGACTGCGTTTAAGTCCCATACGAACGTATATTCAACTCGGTTTTTGATCATGAATGTCGAGGATTTTTTATTCTAATGATGGACGATTATAAGTTGACTCTTATTTGGATTTCGGGACATAGAGATATGCTGATGACGGCACGGGTATTCCGAGTACTTAAGTTAGATGATATCCACTCGTTTTTACAGGGAGGATCAGTCGGGTAGTCAACATGAAAGTATCTGCAATATTACTAGACTCTTCTGGATACATAGAAAAAGACAAATCAAAATCGACTCACTTCTATTCTTAGATCGCAAAGTGAAGATCTCTCTCACTTTCTGAGATCCTTGTCCGAGATGTCTAAAATAAAGAGTAATGCAATAGCAAGACTAATTTAAGAGCGGGGTTGGTTTACTCTAGGGAAAGTTTAATCTACGGGTTGAACAATGGGCCTAAATACTGTCCTAGATTAGCAGATACCTTATCGTTTAAAGGCAAGTTCACTCGTCTGTTCTGAAAAGCAGAGCACTCGCATAAAAGATGTTGTACCGCAGTAATCCTAGTGGATCAGACCGAACCTGTCAGCGAAAGTGCCAATAGCGCAGTATCCTGTTAGAATTCCTGTTAAAATTATAAGCGTTTTTTTGGCTCTCCCGCTGTCCACTGCTGGACACAACAGTTTTAAAATTCGGCTACCAAGTATGTTGGCCCGCCCACGGTTTGACGAATTCCATGCCATTTTTCTAGTTTGGAAAAGTATTGTTGTAGGGGCGCATATATTCCCTCTATTGCCTGCTCCTCAGGCATCTACGAACACTTCCGTGCCAGTCTCCCTCTATGCCACAGTGTCCTAATTGTCACCTTTTCCTTTAAGGAGTGTCTGCCACCTTAACTAAGCAGACCTAACGATGGTCTAAGAATATTCCTCAAGAAGCCACCGTTTTTAGATTACATCAATGAGATTCTTTAAGCAATTGCCACATGCAAGAAGTATCCAATCTGTCACAATTATTAATTTCTAGATTATGGTCCTATTATTATATTAAATAGAGGTTTAAACCAACAAGTTTTTATTTACTTTTATAATGACAACTAAAGGATATGATTATACTTCCTTTTTATTTACTACGCATTAAAAGTGGCACTTGTATTCGCATAATAACGCACGTTGACGCTTAATATCCTTTCCGTGCATGGTGGCATACATTATATATGTACATATATATACATACATATATTATTAGCATTTATAATAGCATTGTATACATGGAAAGAAAATAGAAAAATAGAACATAATCTGATTATAACATTAATTGCCTTCCTTCTATTAATAAATAATGAATCATTTTAAACTGACGGTGGTTGAATGAAATGAATAGAAACCATTTAGAAGCATCCTCTTGGTAGTGGTGGTGATTGTATATTAGAGGGAGATCCATATGCAACCTCATTAAATATGCAAAAACACTTGCAAGGACACACAACACACGCACAAATGGTGCATATGCATATACAGTATCGGTCAAAACATATTGATTGAATACAGCAATAAACTGAAGCAGAAAAGCAAGCGCCTAAATTTTGTTGATCAGTATTTTTAGTTTAATTTTGAACTGATATGTAAAGGGTGGGCCATTTAAAAGTTTAAATTTAAGAATGCAATAAAACCGAAATGGTTTGAAATTTTGCCAAATTTATTTTTTTGTTGTGAAGTACAATTGTTCCAGTTAGAAATGAAATATTATTTCATTCATATGGCTGCCTCACAGTACCTCATTCGATCGGACCAATTTTCGTGTAATTTGTGGAGTGTATGGGGCCGTATCTCAACAATGGCATCGCGAATGTTGGCCTTCAAATGCTCAATTGCCTCTGGTTTGTTGGCATAACACTTTTCATTAATGGCGCCCTATAGAAAATAGTCCAACGGTATCAAATCGCAGCTTCTTGGCGGCCAATTGACATCACCATTTCGGGTAATTAAACGACCAACAAACGTTTGACGCAATTAGTTGATTGTGGAATGTGATGTGTTACAAGTTGCATCATCCTGTTAAAACCAAACATCCTTCACATCAATACCATGAAGAAATTGGTTATCTTGGTGCGATACAGTGAATCACAGTGAAAATGGCCCACCAGTATTTGGTTAATATTTATTAAAAAGGAAGAAAATAAAATAAATATTTTTTTTTAAAATAAAGTTTATTTGGTATTCAATATAAGGAACTAAAAATTCTTTTAATTACATTATTAATTCATTGATTTTTTACATTTACATCAGAAACAAAAACAGTTCAAAAAAATTTCTCCAAGTTACACAAAAAAGTTAGTAGAATCCATTCCTAATCGTTTAAAATCGGTAATAAGTCAAAAAGGCTTTCCTACAAAATATTAAAAATAAAAAAAACGTTATTTCTTTAATAATAATATACTGGGCCATTTTCATTGTGAATTAAATTTGAATGAATTAATAATGTAATTAAAAGAATTTTTTAGTTCTTTATATTGAATACCAAATAAACTTTATTTTGAACAAAAATATTTATTGTATTTTCTTCCTTTTTAATAAATATTAACCAAATACTGATGTAATTTCATGGTGGGCCATTTTCACTGTGATTCACTGTAGGTGTCTCCATTGACCATAATGGTTGCGGCGTTCTCATTTTCAAAGAAATATGGATCAATGATGCCTTCGCTACCCAAGCCGCACTTAACAGTCACTCGTAATGCGTGTATTGGCTTCTGTTAGACCACGTGTTGGTTTTCTGACCCCCAAATATGGCAATTTTGCTTATTAACGTATCCACCAAGATGAAAATGAGCTTCATCTGAAAAGATGGTTTTTTTTTGCAAAATTGATCGTGTAGTTTCTCATTGGCCTATCTAGCGAAGCGAATGGTCATGATTCTTCAACTCTTGAACCAATTCAACTTTGTACGTCATCATACCGAAATTTTTTCGCAAAATTCGACGTGAACTGGTGCGTGAAATGTTCAATTCTTGAGAACGTGACGAGTTGATGTTGATGAATTCTCACGCACATTCTCAGCCATAGCTTCGATATTATCCGGTGTACGCACTGTACGAGATCGCTTACGTCTTGGTGCATCAAAAATGAAAGCAGTTCCTCGAACTTTAGCAATAAACTTGCGTATACCGGGCACTGTTGGTCCTTCTCTGCGACCAAATTTTGTACGACATTTTCGTATAATTTCCGACCAATTGTCTTTGTTTTGGAAATAAATTTCTAATAAATTCCAACGTTACTCAAGCGTAAATTGATTCATTACGTTCAGTGGAGATAATATACTGAATTTTGTGGCAGAATAGAATGACATAAGTATTGCCAGACTCGCATTAACCGATGGTTCAAATTTAAACCAATAGATGGCCAACCCGATATACCATTTTAACATACTTACTTACTTACTTAATTGGTCATTACAAACATTTGGTCAAGATCACTACGTAGCTTCTCACATTACTCATGTTGTGTGTGTTAATTTTATCTACGAGTGGCGGGATCTACAGTTTAAAGCTAATTTGGGAAACTTTTCATAACAATTTTTCACTCGAAGACTGCATAAAGGAAGTCGTCGAAGGAAATATTTTTTCATATTTCTTGTTGCTTGAGACGTCCGAGTCAGAGGTTAAACCACGTGCACTCGTTTGTTCTTAGTATGTAATGGAATAATGAAATAAAAGTTTATTTTAATGCTGAAGTGATTACTTTTTTTAAGAATACAGTAATTACAATTGGACCACGTTCTGACCGACACTGTACTAACGCAGAATGATTTTAAACAATATGTTTAAAACTTTAAAATGGTTCCACAATGAATTCATTTAAAATAATGAATATTTTCCGAGAAGTAGGAAAAGTAGCAGTTATGTCCGTTTCCACTTTTTTTCTGTATGAATGATATACGTGGCATGTGTGCATAAAATGTACACACATTCATATTTATTTTATTGAGAACATTACGAGAGTTTTATTTCAAAATGACCTGAGGTGTCTTTTGGCACGCTTAGTAAATGTGACAATGAACAGAATCAATGCATTAATGTTATACATTAATGGAGTATTAATTTATTTCTGTCTAAAGTTTGGAAAAACGGGAAATTTTCACAACCAAAAGTAAAACATTTTAAATCCTAGAGCATCAGTGTTTGGTTTTTGTACTTTCCTTTTTGGTCAATTTAAGGACTATATGGCTCTTACAGAGCATATTCTGTTCCATCTTCACATTATTTCTTTGCTTTTTTGTAATCAATATATCCGGCTAAGCAGCTGATTAGGGTTACCTCCATCGGATCAAGATTAAATTCTTTACTTATTAGAGATTGAGGAATATGTGAAAATGGTAGCAGCTAGTATCCACTTTGGACTGAATGATTTTGGTCTGGTGAGTTGCTGTAAGGTAGGCTGCTCGAAACTGCTGACGAAACTAATCTGAACAGGTCAAGTCACCTAATGCAGTGATGGGTTACAGCATCACACAACCTTATTTTTGTGATGCTGTGAGAGTAATAGCAACTATAATTCCTTCACTAAACGAATTCAAAGTGCAAATGGTCACAAACGCAGGTATCTTCATATATAGAACCAATGTCAGAGAATCAAATGTCTTCTAGCAGAAATTCTAGCGATTGTTAAGGCCACAGAACTAGTCAGAAAACGATAAAGTCAAGAGTAAAAACTTATTTCTACAACACTGGAGGCGGCTTAAAAGGGACATATTTTTATGTTACATATGATCTGGGATTGTAAGAGGTTGCTAACCTCCTTAAGTCGCATTATCGTGTTTGGTTATGCTGGTATCTGCCCTCAAAAAAAGAATCAAGCCATCCGGTCTTGAATCAATCCATATTGGTCACAATAGTACGGTAAGTACGGTTTGGCTTGAATCAAGTACAAAAGAGTAGAATCAAGCCCGAATCAGCCAAGTACAAGAGTGTTGATTTTAGCGCGATTTAAGCCTTTTTGGGATCAAAGTGATCTCATCATGTATTTGGTTTAAGCATATTTTTTCTTGATTTAAGATCGAATTCGTACTTGATTCAAGAGAGTCAGAAGTTGAAGTAATCCTTAAGCGCACTTGTTTCAAGAATTACAAAGTTGATTTAAGCTAGATTTCGTACTTATAAATGGGATCAAATTGAGGCAAATCGTACTTTATTCGAGCACAATGAACTTGATTTAAGCCCTAAATTGTACTTGATTTAAACCTAAATTTATCCAAAAACGAGCTTGTTTCAAGAATTTTTAACTTGATTTAAGCTCGAACTCGTACTTGATTTAATCCCAAAATCGACTGATTTGAAAAAAATGCAAGTCATCTACCCAAAAAAATGCAAGTTATCAACCAGAATAATCCAAGTCATCTACGATAGAAATGCAACTTGAATGACCATGGTCATTGTAACGTTCCAAGCAACAAAGTGTTCGATGCACTCACCAAACATTCATAGAGATGAAGATCGGGTGTTGGAGTCGCAATAGTCTTAAAGCCAAACCTCAATAAAGATGCGAAACTAATATTAAGCATAAGTATGAGCGAGCAGAGAGTTTTCATAGTTCATGGCCTCTTTAGAAAAAGGATCAACAGGGATATCTCTGATTTCTGTAGGTTGTTTGAAGAGGCAGAAGAAGTCAATTTCTTGCGCAAGTGAGAATCTAATAGAGTTTGTGAACGGTATAGACCGGCTAGGGAAATAAAACAAAGTGTGTGTGAGATATCATAGGAAAATTTTTTTACTCCGTTTGAAAGAACTATTGATGCCATTACGTATAACATCATTCAAATGTCCGTCATGGATGGAGCGCATCTGAAATTTCCATGTTTCTGACGCATAAATCGGACTGAATTTGATCGATGGTATGCTTTATGTTCGCTATGGTTTGTGTCTTATTCGCATGCATCTGCGACATAAGAAAATCTTTCAAGAAGAAGTCTAACTGTGACAACTTGCACAATCTCGGTGGCCAGTTCACATCACGTGCACGTGAGATGACTATGCTTTCAAATTAATCGTGCAGTGTTGCATGAGCTGTGTGGTACGTAGCATCATCTAATTTAGACCAGAAGGAGTTAGCAATCATCTAGTTGTATGGATCGTCGGTGACAGTGTTGGGCAGAACAACGTCATTCTGAAAGAAATATGGACCGATGACGCCGCTAGCCCAAAATCCACATCAAACAGTAAATGCCTCACGTCTCAAATTCGACAATTTTGTTTGTTTTTGTACCCGTTCATCCAGAAATTGGCCTCATCGCTTTGTAGGTAAAAATTAGAATCAGATCTGATCCCTAAGAACCATTACAGATTTAAGGCTTATAATTTTCTGGTAAACACGAACTATGCCAGGATATTTAACTGTCTTCGCGATAGTCAATCCTCAAGGCTCCAGAAGCCGTGGCCGGCCAATGAACGTTCGATTCTCCAAGGCCTAAGACAGTACAAACTTACATGGAAAGATGCAAAGATAACAACAGTCAAGCGGGTAAGATATAAAACTTTTGTGGAAGCCATATGCTCCCGAGAGGGCTAATGGAAAAGAACGATAGTCATCTATTGTGAATGGTATCGAATGTAAGATTATTTGTATAAAGAAAACTAAAATTTTATTAAAAATAGACTGAAAAAATAGCAACAAAAGTTTCTATTCATTCATGAATAGAATAACTGATGCAGCTTGGGTGGAATGAAGAGTTTCGATTATAATCGTGCTTCTTGGTTTTTCATTGTGGGGTGTTAGTGTAGAGTGACTTAGTACGATGCTACTTTATTACTATTTTAATACTAAAACGTTTCTTACAACACAATTTTTGATCTACATACATATGTAATGAAAACAGTCCACTGTGCAATTATCTATTATTTATCTGCCTTAAAGCGTTTTAAATACACGGATATAAATTTATGGGATAATAATAAAGTAAAGATATGTATGCTTATAGTTTTATTCTTATTCATCCTCTTTATTTATTTATATAAATTGCGTGACTGCTTGTTAAAATACGCGCAGCGTTAATGCAGGCTGACATTTAAGCGAGTTGTGCTCTTCTGTGTTCTTCCTTGTTTTTTTTCTCTCATTTCAGTTTTCCAGCCATTTGAACGTTTTGCAGTAAAAGGACGTACAAGTTTTAAGAATGCATGTGTTCATTTTCACATGTTTAACTGCAATTGCAACTTGTCGTCCTGCGCGTTGCCATGCAAAGACATCCTCATCGCGCTTGCAATACGCGTCCTGTCGCTATACTTGGTTGCCATTTTGTCCTGGTAGTCACGCACGTCCTGAAAATTGCACAGTAGCTGCTGGTCTTATTGTTCGTGGTACAATATTTATATTTATGTTTGTAATTTTTCTGTTTTATTATCACAATAATTATCAACGTAGTCATCATCTTCTCCTGCGTTCTTTTTTCTTTCATTTCATTGTGTTGCTTCCATAATCATTGGTACCAGGAGAAAAGTTGTACTCCGGCATGGGGAATTTACAGACACATCTGAGTAGGTGAGTGAGTGAGTAGCATTATAATGTTGAACGTTGAATATGAACAGGTATTTAATGCAAATGCAAAAAACTCACGTTTATCTTTATCCTGCAATTATGAACCCCTATACTTATAAGTTTTTTTTTTCCTTCTGCTGTTCTTTTAAACTTTTTTTTGTTTTTTTTTTTTAGATTGTCACACACCGGAATCGCTTGTAAAAGAGCGTAATACATACAGGCATTCATCGCTTTTGAAGCAAATGCTGTCAAAATGTTAAGAATTTATTTTCTTTTTATATCGAGTATAAGAATTTATATGTGTTTGAGCACATACACACGTACTATTCATTATATTGCACCATAGGACGGTTGGAATTACTTTTTAAGGAAGATTTTTTGTTGATTTTCTCGCTCGTTTTCCCTACATACATACGCACATACATACATAATTGGTCACTACAACCCTTTAGTCAGGATTACGACCTACATAGCTTCTCACGCCACTTTATGTTGTGTATGTTAATTTTATCATACATAAGTGGCGGAAACTGCAGTTTAAAGTCGATTCCGAACGATAGATTTTTGAAAAATTTTTCATGGAAGTTTAATTTACTCTCAGAGTTTTTACCACAAATCTGCTGAGAGGAAGTCACTGGAGAAATATTATTCATATTTCGTTTTTTTGAGAATGTGGTCTCGCGTCTAATAAGCCAACACACTACTTACTGGGCTACAGGGACTAATGTGCATTTCACGAGCTTAGGACCAGTTTGCAAGGCGAAGCTGTCTCCACTGTAAAGGCAATCATTGATCAAAATCAATTAATCAATTTCTCACCTTTCTCAGCGACTAGCCACTTGCAGTCAAATGACCATCGTATGCACTGCTAATTCCTCGTGTTGGCTGACACCCATTTGTTCGATGAAATGACATTTTTGGTTGAATGAATACGTAAATAAGCAGTGAGGAATGAGGATAACAAGACAAGAAATCGGTTCGCACTCTAACAGGAATTCTAACGGGACACTGGGCTATTGGTAATTTCACCAACAAGCTCTGTCAGCGCCAGCGAAAAGAAAATTAATCGGTACAACACCTTTTATATGAGTGCCCTACACTTTGATACAGACGTCATCGGTTTTTGAATGACGAAACGTTTAAAAATAATACGAAACTTTTCATGGTAATTTTTATTTACTCTGAGAGCTTTTGGCAGAAATCTACTGAGAGAGAGGAAGTCACCGAAGAAATATTTTTTCATATCAGTTTGTTCGAGATTTCTGACCTGATGTTTGAACCGTGACCTCACTACTAATAAGCCAACACACTATATACTACACTACGATGACAACAAGTTCAATAATAACTTCAATAAGAAGTATAATATCCTACATACCCAAATTCAGAAATTTAAGTTGAGTCTTGCGACCCTAAAAAGAGTTGGTAACATTAATACGGGGCGTAATTATCATACATATTCACAACATATTAACATTAACATACGTTAACAATTTTATTATGTGTGTCCATGAGTCCAAACTTCTTGTAAAGTTTCCCACTAGTCTCTGAATAGATTGTGTCCTAACGGAAAAGTCAAAGTCTTATTCGTTTCCAGACTATCCTCAAAGATATAATTGAATATTGTGTTCATTAGAAGATCGTACATCATGTTCATCAAACTTTTTTTTATATATCTTCGCCTAGAAAGAAAATCACTAGCCGTCTAGTCTAATTAATTTGAAAACACTCAGGTTATGAAACTGAGAAAACAATGTTAAGATTCTCCGATGTAAATGTGTGCTGTAACTTGTTGAGAGATCTGTATCTATTACAATTTCTTGTCGTAAGAAGCGTGTAAACAAAAACACAGCATATTGAACTGTATAGAAACCCTGGAATTACTAGGTACTACATTAGTGCCTTTCAAATGAAATAGTGCTTATCAAAAACTATACTGACACCGAACATCATCCTGCTTTTCGTTAGTACTAAAGTGTTGAAGGCGACTTCATATCTAGGTTGAGTGTCATACAATAGATCGTTTGATGGCAGTACCTTAATAAACTACACGACAATAATGACGAATGATATGGTTGCCGTAGTCTAGTAGGTAATGTGGTGGCTTATTAGGCCGTGGTTTAACCTCCATGTCAGACATATCCAACAAAAAATATTTCTTCGACAACTTCTTCTCAGCAGATTTCTGACAAAAATTTTGGGAGGAAAAAAAATTGCCGTGAAAAGCTGCTCAAAAATCTGTCGTTCGGAGACGAGTTTGAACTGTTGGTTCTGCTACATTAACAACATGCGTGGTGTCAGAAGCAAGGTTGTAATCCAGACTAAAGGGTTGGAATGACCAATTATGCATGTATGTACATATGTATAATGAAGATACAAGAGATGGTGATTAATACCAGATTGAATAAACCACTGAATAGTTATTGTAGAGAGCGGTGGAACTGTCACTGATATTAAGGGAAGAATTAGATTTCTCTCTGTGATTGTGAGATTTCGTCATACAGATAAACTTAAAATGTTCCAACACCGATATGTCAAAAGCATTCTATGAGTTTATGCTTGATCTAAGCGTAAGGAGTACAGAACTTTAGATATGGGAGGTAAGAAGATAGGGGTCCATACTTGTTATCTTGTCCTTATTTAGAAACGGTTCACTATGTTTATAAAAGCATAGTGGAACTAAAAGATGAAGGCTTGCCTCGGCTTAAATAGGGAGAACTTATGGACAGGTTATGCTATGAAGAGTTAATTAAAGGCCGATGTTTTTTTTATCAACATTGTAACGGTGCGATGTGGCTTTCTCAAAAAGTCTTTTAAGCAAATACTAATCAAATATTTTACTTTTCGAATTCATACATAAAATCTAAGGTTATTTGGAAAACGAACCGTTTACAAACTTTAACATTTGACAACTCAAAAAAGCAAAATGTAGCCCATTGTGCAGTACAAATTTAATGCATGCATAATACTCATTGGTTTTATTGCAGAAAGAATTTTCTAGAAAAGGAAAAACCAACAAATGATGAAAGAAAATAACAATAAAAATAAAAATATAGATAAAGAAGAAAATGATGTCAACATAAATTAAGATAATGTTTAAGAAAGTAAGCAGATAAGATTAATAAAGCAGCTTTTAAACAAGTAGAACTTAATAAAAGGGGTAAACCTTTATAATAGCAATATTTCGTCAACAAGTTTATAAGCCACAAGAAGTTTAAATAAAGGATCATTATAAAAATAAAGGGAATCCTTATACTACTACAAGGACATTTAGTATCGAATGAAATGCTGCAATAAAATTATTTGTAATAATTCAGTTCGGAAGGAGCAGCATGCCAGCTGACCTATAGGAAACAAGTGATATGGTTATGATCTTAGTCTGCAGATAATCCATTATGCTGGTCGTATCAATTAGGTCCCTATTAAGTGGAGACGCAAGGGTTGATTTCATCCCTGAGAATGGAAGACCATCGATCTGCATAGAGAAGGACATCTAGCTTTTATGTTTGACCCCATTCCATGGGAAACCGATATACGGTTTTTTAAATCCCTTAATTTTAGGATATCTTCCTGCCTCCTTGACTTCTGTGGTATGCTGATAACGGCTATCTGGTAGAAGATTCATCTGTCAATTTCGTTTCTATTTATTCAATCTGTTTTGCCAAATCGCCTTGGACGATGATAGACAACGACATGAGTTCGCTGATTGGTTTAATTTTAATCGAAAAATCATCTTCATTGAGGAGGCTGATTAGTGAATAAATAAATAAAATAAATAAATAGCTTTGTGAACAAACTAAAATGTAGAATGTGAAACAATATCAACGCACATGAGATCCATAAACGTCGAATTCATTCCGAAAGAGTCAGTGTTTGGTGTGGATTTTGGGCTGGCTGTGTCATCGGTTCATATTCCTTTAAGAACGATTTTGGCCATCATTGTCAATGGCAAGCACTATAGGTAGTTGATTAGGCCAGAATAGAATGATCTGTACACCAGCGATAAATGGTTTTAGCAGAATGAATGAGAATGAGACACACAGCTCGACACTCTATCCCAGCGATTTGGAAATGTGATCATCTCACGTGGTGGTAATACGAACAGATCACCGATGTAGAGCAACTTGACCAAGTTAGAGTTTTTCTTGTAGAGGTTTTTAAGTCGCATGTGCAAGCCAATTAGTCCTAAACCACAGCAGTCTTTAAAGCAGACATAACCTATGGCATCGATCAAATGCAGGCTATTTTATGCGGTAGAATTATAGAAAATTTAACATTTCGAATGCGTTCCATTTAGGGAAGCGGTGGTGGACATTTGAACGATGATATATTCCAGTCTTTCAAATGAATAAAAAATGTCGGTGACATCTCATACAGACTTTGATGAGTTGAAAAATAGGAAACGCTTAAAAAGATTGGATAGTTTCCAATTCTCATTAGTTACTCTCAACATGCGTATGTTATGGGTCGGTCCATCATTTTTAAATTTAAACTTTTTAATTTCCCACCCTATAGTTTTCACCATTTCATTGCAATGGCTTTAAATTTAATTTAAAAGTTTTTTGGAGGTCAAGTTACAAATCAATATGAAATGGTTTGTGTTAAAACACATTTTTGGACCATTTATCATAGCCCCCTGGGGGTTAAACACGTTCAAACTACTGGCAATAAATCGAATTTAATTCAATGAATATGATTACATTGAAATTGCCTGTATTAATACGGAAAATGGAATGAGAATAACGAGAATAATTTTCAAATTATTTCGATGGTCAATGAGCATTCCTTTCTGTTCATAATGGTAGTCGTTGCAGCAGCGGTAGTGGAAAGAGTACAATTGACATGAATTTCTGCTGTTGCATTAGCAAATACAAGAATAAATGTCATTAGACAACAAAGGCAGCAGCAGCAAGCGTTATAACAGAATGATGATGAATAAATGAAAAAAAAAATGAATAAATGAATGATTAAATGAATAAAAGAATGATTGAAAATTTATTGAATAAATACTACAGTATAAAACACTCAAAATTATGCCATTTGCTCTGTTTGTGCACATCAAGTGCTCTAGACCACTACCTACTAGTGATTGTACAATATGTTTGAGACAGCATGAGAAGTAAGTTTGATTGGGTTGTTTGTGCCGGCACAATGTTGCCGTCTATACAGCCACAGTGCATGGGGAGTATGGTTTTGTTACGGTAGTGATAATGGATGATAAACGGCATTATCTTTATATGATATTTGTACTTCAAGTACATGAGCAGCTTAGAGTTTGTGTTTTTGATGTGAAACATTTTCTAAATGCATTAGCATCTCTCATGAGTGACATTTAATGAGAATATGTCAAAAGCAGATTTATTATTTGTATTCAACAAGAGACAAGTTGCTTTCAAATCAAAACATGGTACACAACAAGGTTCATATCGACTATTTGATGCCCTACTACTGCTATACATATATGCAAATATTTTTCTTTTCTATTAATCTTTTACAATATTTTGTAAATAAAGAAATACACAGGTCTTATCGTACATATATTTCAATATCGCAGTGTGCAATATGAAATGATTTTTAGTTAATTATGTTTGAATAACAATTTTGAAGCTATTACCTAAACAGTATCAAAGACGCGACGTATTTTTTTATGGGTTTATTTGTCAAATGAACTTTCTTTTTAAAAAACTTAAAAAATTTCGATGGTTCTTGCTAGTTTCACAATGGAATGAATCGAAGAACAAATCCGTAGAAGAAACCCAAAATACTTCCATTGCTCATAAAAAATATCACTGTTAAAAAAACACAGCACTGACTAAAATTTGAGACAATAAAAATTGACAGAGGGTTCAAGTCAACGCTGTGATTTCATTCCGTGGATTTCTGGGGGTATAGCCAATCCATTAGCATTTCCCATATTATAGACTTTTGCTATGTGGTAGTGGTTTTGTTAATCTAAAACATATTATTACTATCCTCAAATTGCAGTTTTTAAAAACTTGTACTGCTTGTATCTTTTTCTTCTATATATTCTCTCTTTCGCCGACGTACTTTCTGTACTGACTTGATGCTGTCTTGAAATAGTATATGTTGATCTCCATACTCTGTTTATGGCCAATAATTAAGGGATGGGCCCTATTGATGCAGTACATCTTATTGGAATTAAGAAATTAACTTATGGAAGAGAGGAAAGAGGCAGTAGTGATTGGGAATATTAGATTTCAATGTATTTATTTTATATGTGACAGGAAAGTCATCTGCAGGAAGAGAATTCTATATACGGATATTGCTGCTAAAGAACGAATTCTATGGGGAATGCATTGTTCTAATAAAATCAATAGAGTTCGATATCCTACTGTTATTAATAAGAACCTTAGCCCTCTCCTGTACGCAGTCGGGAAGTTACAAAATAGACTTCAAAGCATCCACCCATACATGTGAGTTGTATTCCATTTTCGTTCGGATATAAATGGTGCAAATAGTAAGGAGATCTCTTAAGTGCATTTCTTTAGACAATTGAAAAATATTCCGGTTTCATCGAACATTACATTGAATTTTCATATACAGAACATCAAGAGCTTCTAACTCCCCAAAGTTACACATGACGTATTATTATTGTCGCGCTTATATGCCAACAAACAACATTGGGATTTTCGGAAATTGACTGCAGGTCGGATGTGAGTGAGTCATTAATATTAAGCATTTTCGCCTCAAAAGGGCTTGGTATAAGATCAAAAGAATATCACTGTCATCAGCAAAAGGGTACATAGGATTTAATGTTAGAGAGAGAAAAACACAGCTTTGCGGTACCCCTAAATTCACCCTGGATTTATATGATTGGAACCCATCTATTACAACCCATATAGTGAGATCCTTGAGATCGCTTTGAGTCGAGTAACTAAAAATATTTCCTCCGTGTAGTATAGTAGACTAGAGTCTCTGGTGGGAATTAAACCCACAACACTCACTCTCATAGATCAGCATATTACCTATTACACTATCAGGGCACCCAAATTTTACGTGCGGTGCACAGTTGGAAGTAAAGCCAATATTGGAAAATAAATCATTTTGGAAAGCCCACTTTATTTTGTACTCACAAATGTCTTAAAAGATTAGGAAATATTTGATGGGTCTACCTTTTTGTTTTTTTAATTTTTACATAGGAGTACATGCTGGTAGATAGATAATTATTAAAATCTTTGGATACATAAGATGTATCTATAATTATTCACACAACTGTAAAATAGTTCTTTAATACAAAACACGAAAAGTAAGTGCAAAAAAGAATAACAAAAATTGAAAAGCAAAAGGGAACTGATTAAAATTAAATGAAATGATGAAATTGTTAATTATGATGAGCATTTGCTCAAAATATCATCTGAATATGGGTCAGTTGGTTTCTAATGTCTGCTCTGAAGGAGGTGTATGTTTGTTAACGAGTGTGGAATTAGATTTTAAATACAAAATGTTAAAATATTAAATTCTTGATTTAAATTATACCAAATCTTTTTGGTTTGCTGCAATTAATGTGCATGTGATATTAAGGACACTAGAAAATTATATTAATAATCAGAACATTAGAATTTTTTTTTCGATAAATGGAATTCATTAAACTAAAACTAATGAGAATTTTAAAGGCATACTTTAGTTAAGCAGCATTTTTGATTTCTTAAATTGGTTACTTGCTAGTTTTTAACACACACAATAAGCGTTATAAGCTAGGTCGTAATCCAGACTGAAGGGATGAAATGACCAATTATGTACGACTATGTATGTACGGTTAAAGAGTTTTGATATCTGCACTGCAAACGGAACAAAATGAGAAAAAATTTCCCGATTTATTGGAAAGTTTAATGCGAATATGTTAATAGATGGCAGGTATAAGACTATGTCTCGTTCAAACTTCATCTCTATTAAGTGATGATCTTCGATTTGAGTAAAAAAAGTCAGTACCTTGCTTCGTTAACTATATATTATTTAAATAGCTCTTGAATGATTAAGGTTCAATAATGCAGTGGGGACACAAACCGTACCTAACTACGCATCTTTCTTTGTGAATTGGTTGTTATAGAACCATACTTGGCTGCTTTTCACATCAAATATCGGCCATTGAGCCGATAATGAGCTTTGTCCCTAAAGATAATTTATCGATAGAAACATGATTTCTATGCAGCAATAATTTTGATTATAAAAATTCAAGGATTTGCTTTACTTTACTATGATGGCCATAACTATTCAATGGTTTGGGTATAATATTAATGGGGGGTGCCTATTTTGAAATATTTTCTTTTATTTCGCAAAAATTTCATATCAATTGATAATTACCTCTTCGCGTATATAATTTAAAAAAACCCGAAAAATGTGTCGTAAAATTCTTGTGATACAATTAAAAAATTAAAACAGAATATCAATGATAATTTACACGTATTGATTCTGTGTACAGGTATTTTCAACGTTTACTTGCGTTTAATAAACGTATGAAAAAAATTTAACAAAAAACCCAGCATGAACATATTGAACACACAGATGTCTCTTCTGTCTTCATTTAAGACTTTGTTGGTTTCTTTTGCGTTCTTTTTTCTTTTTTTTTTTTTTGTTCAAGGAACAATAACGATATCAACGCACATTTCATCGTGTTTAGTTCCCTTTTAGCTACAACACCTGCTGATGGTGGCTGTGCAGTGCTGTTGTTATTGGGCGTTTTTGTATCGTTGTTAAACTGAAACCAAAAAACATCAAAAATAACAGCCAAAGCAACTTAAAAAAAGCTTAAAACTAATAACAACGACTACAGAAGGTGTATAATCAAAAACTACAACAAAAAACATTGTTTTTCGAAAGACACACTCCTAAGGGTTCTGACTAAAAAATACTGAAACAGCGTCAGCTTCAGCGTTAGCGTCATAGACTGAATCTTTAAAAAAGGCACCCGGTAGAGGGGGAACAAAAATTAATAAGAATATGAAACAAACAAGAGAGAAAAAAAAAAGATTTTGTTTTTTGTTGCTTACGTTTAATTATAAACAGATACGAAACGACAAACGACAATAGACAACATCAGCGAAGGCAAAAGGACGAAGAAACCTCATAAATTTTCTCTTGTAGTCTATGCTGTAACAGGAATAAAGCAACGTAATGTGAAACATACATACATATGAGACAACACCAACAGCAGATGTTTTAATTTTAAAGAAGACAAAGAAGAGAGAAAAAAAAAACAAATTAAAACTGATATTAAACAGAATCCTGAATAAAAAGACGCGTGGTTAGTGGTATTTTAAAGGAATGAAATACAAAAGGAAAGAATTATTTTTCTCTTAAATACATATAAACATACGCTCTTAAAATCAGATACACTGATAAATACTCTTAAAAGGATAACATTTGTTTAAATTAACATCTGAGCTTACCATACAATTACGATTTCACAGATATTCACACTCACACATAGTGGTGACATAATCGCTATACAAACGTTAATTGCATTGAGCATACGAGCATTGTCTGATAAGTATGTAAAATAATGTTACAGTGACATTAACTCGCGCAAAATTAAATTGAAAATCTAGAATCCCTTGAGTATATTTGCTGTAAAAGAATCTAATAATTTGCAATTCAGCTGATTAGAGATTATCTAGGCCACAACTAGGGCAGTGATTATACATTTAATAGCTAAGAGGAATGTTCCTTTTCAATATGGACTGATAGGATAACAGTAAGGGTTTACAGTCCAAACCTCAAGCAGCAATTTCTACCACCTTACATTCTTAATTGAATATTTCAACCCTTTAGACAGGCTTGCGACCTAGCTTCTCACACCATCCATGAGCGTCGGGACCTACAGTTTAAAGTCGACTACGAACGATAGATTTTTTGAGATGGCAATTTTATTTACTCTCATAGTTTTTGCCAGAAGTCTACTGAGAGTAAGACGCCGAGGAAGTATTTTTTCATACTATTTTCTCTTTGAGATATCTGACCTGAAGTTTGAAGCACGGCCTCACGTCTAATAAGCCAACCCATTAACTACTAGACTACGGCGACTTACAGGTTGTCCGTTACTTGAGAAAATAAGCAGCTTGATTCTTCAGCTTGAGGTTGTTGACAGAACATGTCTAGCCAAAGTGATTTGTATAGAATCCACGCCTTCATAAAACTATCGGAATGGCTGAGAGATGCCGGCCAGAAATTATAATCATATGATTGAATAGAATAACATCGATGTTACAAAGGCATCTTATAGGACTCAAATGAGCTATGCTCTTTGAAACGGATGCCAATTTAACCTATTTAGTGAACGAAATAATGGAAAATATAAAATTTTTTAGAATTACTAGTTTTAGGACGAGCTATGGTTAGAATGTTCTTAGCATCATGATCTGCCTGAATCCACTTTAACTACATGTAAAATACATATTGACTGATTGTGTATTGCTATTCGCATGGGGTAATTTGGAATTTAGAAACAGCGGCCAAAGGTTACCTCGATATTCTAAACGTTTCAAATATGGCCAACGCTTTGCTAGAACTCTACCTCTATCGCTCATAAACCTTCTATTTGTTGTCTGTATAGATTCAACTGGTTGTAGATTAGTAAAAGTAAGCAGAAGCGATGACTAGTAAACTACGGTGTTACGTGAATAAGAACTTTTGGCCATATTTCGACGGTAATTGAAACACCTTGCTGCTTTTGACAGTTCTAACGTGTGATTGGTAAGTGGATTCCTTAAGGGATTTTGCGATGTCAGGTTGCTGACATTATCTCAGCTGTATTTCTACAAAATTTTCTCTGTGGCCCTGCCGTACAATTGTCGTCAAGATTTTTGATTATTCATTATCATAATGATATTAATTTGAATATTTTAATTTTATGGTTCTAAAATGTTGTGCAATGTGTGGTATTTTAACCCTTCAAATGTATTATTAACCCAATTACCAACGTGTGTTTTTGTGCAAAAAAAAAAAGGAGAATCCCAATCCTTATGAATTATTTTCTTCTCTCCACCTCAATATAAGAGTGTTTAAAATTTATTTTATGCAAGTTTAGTAAGCAAAAAGGAAAAAATTAATCGTTTAATAAACACCTTTTTCGGTTCACTTTCAGCAAATTGCCATGGCAGACTAAACCACGACAGGACGATTTTTTTTTAAATTTTCAATACAAAACCAGCTGGTTTTCGTTGTGGTTTAATATTGAATTGTAAATCCTTTGCAACTCATTATAATAAACACCTTGCAATAATATCCTTCGAAAATAAAAATTAATTCAAACAAATACTCGATTTCCTTATGAATACTTTGTTGCCGATAGGCTCATTGTATCTGCTGCAGTCCTTTGTCTCTTAACAACAAAATCGAATAATTCAATTCGTAGGAATAATTTATCAAAGAGGATTCAAAGAGGATACAAACAAAATTCAAAGCAAATGCCAGCAGATGTTGAAAGTAATACGATAAGCAAGAAATAAATATCATTAAATAAATTATCCTTAAGATTTTTAAATGGCATCGAAGCATGCATATAGAAATGAATAAAATTATGAAGAACATCCTTTGTTGTGCGATATGCAGTCAGGTTTCCGTTCGAATAGAAGTTGTATAACTGCTTTAATTGACGTGAGTGAGAATATTAGGAGGGAATTGGATCGCAATCGGTTGAACTTCTTGGTTCTTCTTGACCATTCTAAGACCTTTGATTTTGTTAATCACCATACCCTGATTATGAAACTTCGTTATTTTTTCAATTTTTCTCGTAGTTCCACGAAACTTATTGCCTCCTATCTAATGAATCGTTCGCAATCCGTTTTTGCAAATAACATGTCTTCCTCACCATTGTTTTTGAACAGAGGAGTACCACAGGGATCTATTCTTGGACATCTTCTGTTTTCCTTATATATAAATCATCTTCCCAGTCAGTTGTCCTATTGTAGAGTACATATGTACGCTGATGACGTGCAGCTCTATCTGAGTAGCCCGAAAGATACGGTGTCGGCGAATGTTGCCAGAATTAATGCTGATCTTGAGCGTATACACATCTGGGCCTTGGCAAATGGACTTTTCTTGAATCCCCTTAAATCTAAGTGCCTTTTAATACATAAAAGATTACGCAGTCCTGTGATTACGGATGATATTATTCTGAACAACAACAAGATTTCACTGATCACCAAGGCTAAGAATCTTGGCATTATTTTTAATAGCACACTGACTTGGAACGATCACATTAATTTCGCTGTGGCGCAAACGTATGTAAAACTCAGATCCCTTTGGGCTACTCAGGCATTTACACCTCTGAGAATAAGATTACTTCTTGCGAAATCGTATATTATACCTGGCCTTCTTTATGGTTGCGAAATTTTCGCTAACTCAGATTCCTTCTCCAAGCGAAGACTTAATGCTGTCTTTAACAGCATTATTAGATATGTCTTTGGCTTAAGAAGATTTAGCTCTACATCTTCCGTTTCTAGAAACTTATATGGAGTATCTTTTGAGGATCTGATTAAAATAAGAGTGCTCTTATCTTTACATAAAGTCATTTATACACAGGAACCTAAGTATCTATTTGATAATATTATCTTCGCCAGGTCACGCAGGGGAAGAAAATTGATACTTCCCGCACATCACACACTTGTCTCTGAGCGGCAGTTCTCAATTTACTCGGTTCGTCTTTGGAATTCGCTCCCTCACAGTATACAACTAACTAGTAATGTAACGCATTTTAGAAAGCAATTACTCTTCTTTTTCTCTAATTAATTTACATAGATTACTTTTGCTACATAAATTACATATAATTTTTATTTATTTCTATTATCAAATTAATTAATTAATTTTTTATTTTTATTACTCTAACTGATACATTTATTTTTTTTTTTCTTTTTACTCTTTCTTTTTATGTGCGTGTATAAATTGTTTTTATTTTCTTTTCTTCTACTTGTGTTCCTCTTTTAGTTTTAAGTATTAATATAAAGTATTAGTTTTAAGTGAATTTTAGGTATTTTTTTTCTTTTTTGTTTGCAACTTTTTTCTTTAATTAATTCTGTACTGTAACTATAAGATTCATTCTTGTTGTGCAGAAATTCAAATAAATAAATTCAAATTCAAATTCAACCATTTCGGCAAATTAAACGATCATCAAATGTTTGACGCAATAAATCGATTGTGGCATGAGGTGTTTGGCAAGTTGCGCCATCCTGTTGAAACTAAACATCGTTCACATCAATACCATGAAGAGCGGGTACAAAAAATTGGTTATCATGGTGCGATAGGTGTCTCCATTGACCATAATGGTTGCGCTGTTCTCATTTTCAAAGAAATATGGGACAATGATGCCATCGCTCCACAAGCCGTAGAAAACAATCAATCGTAATGGATGCATTGGCTTCTGTATGGGTTTTCTGAGCCCCAAATATGCCAATTTTTCTTATTAACGTACCCACCAAGTTTAAAATGAGCTTCACTCGAAAAAGATGATTTTTTTGAAAAAATCTACATCATTGCGCAGTTTCTCGTTGATCCATTTAGCGAAGCGAAAAGGAAGCGGATGGACATGCGGCTTCAACTCTTGAACCAATTGAACTTTGTAAGACGTCGTACCGAGATCTTTTCGCAAAATTCGAAGTAAAATGGCGCGTGAAATGTTCTATTCTTGAGAATGATGACAAGTTAATGTTGTTGGATTTTCACGTACACTCTCAGCAACAGGTTCGATATTTTCGTATGTACGCACTGTACGAGCACGCGATCGTCTTGGCGCATCAACACTGAAATCAATATTCGAACTTTAGGGATAAATTTGCGTACACCGGGCACTGTTGGTCCTTCTCTGCGACCAAATTTTGTACGATATTTTCGTGCAATTTCCGACCAATTGTTTTTGGTTTGGATATAAATTTCCAATAAATCTCAACATTGCTCGAGCGTATATCGTTTAATGAATCGCATATTTTACAGTTAAACCCATAGCTTTTAGTGTTTATTTTTGAAGTGTGTTTAAATAGTGAGAAGCAAGATCGTAAGCCTAACTGAAGGGTTGTATGTACATATCGCTCCTTTATTGCAACATAGTCATATCTCAAAAAAACTTGAACTTGGCAAAATGCGATTTAAGTTTTCAAGACATAAGTCCTATGATCTAATTGCCTAACTTCTAATTGCTATAACTTCGGTTCAGCTTGGGATATGAACCTGATTTTTTTTTCAACATGTACAGAAGGTCTAAAAGAGCAGTTTTGCTTAAGTAACTACAAATTTTTAATTTTTTGAGATATGACTATGTTGCAATAAAGGAGCGATATGTACACCGAATTTTTTTAACTACAGCTTGCATGATATCACATTTGCAAGATCAAAATTTATTTTTAACTGAATTAATTATTTTGTTCAACAAACTGGAATTTAAATGATTATCTCTATGAAACACTAGCCCTTTTGACCTTATGCTGTTGTGCTATGGAAAAACAATTTCACACTTTATTGATTTACAAAAATTGAAATATGCCGACACACGCACCACACAGAACAATATGTTTTAGAACGAAAGCCATATAAAAATTAAAAAAAACAAAACAACAACAACTTCAACAACTTTTGCTTTTAAATAAAACCATATGCTCACTGCGTTCTCTCTATAAAAATTATAAGCAAATGAAAAAAATAAAAATAATGAAAAAAAATTAGAAGAAGAAAAAAATTGGAGAATTTCTATAAAAATTATAATGATTTCATTAACCAACCATATGTTGTGGTTATAACAGTAAAACTATATGAGAGTATGTTTTTTAATTATTTTTTATTTATTTTTTATTTATTTTTTATTCTTTTAGCACTTTATTTATAAACATTTCAGATGCAAGAGAGAAAGAGAGTGAATTCTAAAACCAACAAAAAAACAATAAAAAACAAAAACAACTAAGTGTGTGGTCAGCAGCATTGAAGTTGCTAGCCTTTATTGCGGTATTGGGTGTTTTTGTGGTCTGTTGGCGTCAGTTGTTTGGCAGGCAGGCAGACAGGCAGGCCTTACATTTGCTGTCTAAAATTAGTGGACTGTGGACGAGAAGTTTCGTTTTCATTTAGAATTTCTTGTTGTTTTCGTTGTTGATGTTGTTTGTTTTACAATTTCTTTAACGTCGTGTGCCTTTTCAGGTATTTTCTAATTGCTCATGTTAAGTGAAGTGTTAAAAGTGTACCTACCAAAGGTATTGAATTACAAAACATCGTCGTACCACACTTAGCGTTGTGTGTACATGTCAGTATTCATGTTTCTTCTGTCATACACACACACACACACACTGACAGTATACCACATAGTATGGCTAAAATGTAGTTAAGTTAAGAAGCAATTAAAATCTCTTGGAAATTTAACAGGAGAACAAAGCCAAAGCCAATGCCAATGCATAAGTGGGAACAATTAGTCGCTCATAATTGGTAATTGAAACCCTTAAAATATTTCATCTTTTATGTGTTGTGTATGTGTGTTAGTTTATCAATCATTTTCAACAGAATTGACAACATAATTACGAAACAATGCATTCCAACACACACACACACATACTATACAAATACAGACAATTCAAAAGGACATGCATTATGTGAAGTAATTGCCGCTCGACGTGTGTGTGTGTGTACAAAAATCACTGTCACTTTAAATGAAATATTTATAAATAAATGAGTACATATTAACGCCGGTCATTACACTCATGTGAATTATTTTTTTGAGGGGACATAGCATATAAATTTTTTTTTGTATTTTTTTTTTTTTTGATGTAGGACCTGTGAGAAAATTTTTGATAATTTCTGATGTAAACCGCCTGTTAAGGCTTCTGCAAATAAATGATGAGAATATTTTGGGCATGTTTTTGGTTTTGCTTAATTTCTGGGAATCGCAACAAGTGAACATTCACATACGAAATAATAATTTATGCTTATGAACAGACTTTCATTAATCATGAATGTTTTAAAATTTTGTTTAATTTTTTTTTTTGATTTGATTTGAATTGTTTCCGAAGGTCATTAAACATGAATTGAATGGTGGGACAATTTTAAAATATTTTTATCAGCAAAATGTATCACATCTGTGATAATCATTTACCAGGAACGATGGAAAAAAAGCAAGAATTATGAAGGCAAGAGTAAGACGATTTAATTTTTTAGTCGATTACAGCTACGAGTTAAAGTGGTCTCAATCGTGGCTTGTACTTACTGATCAAGAATGGTTTCTTTTTGACAACAAATTAAGTCCACGCCAATAATGCGACCTTTATCAAATGAAGCAAATGGTAGCCGGACTGGAAAAGATGCGGATAATAGTCTCATTGGCAAAATTTTAAATTTTAACACTATTTCTTGAGTAGTTTTAGTTTGGTTTGATTGTGGTCGATGGTAGCGAATATTAAATATTTCGGTTTCATGTCTTAGCCTGTTTTTCGAAAAATGCTCGTTTCAAACAAATCGCATTTGATTTGATAATCTGCTCGTCTAACGCGATTTCATGAATGTGAAAAGTTTTAAAAAAATTTGTCCTTCGTTTTATCCTAAAAATTTTAAGTAAACAAGTATTTTATATGAACAACGTGGGGTAGCCATCAGCTAAGGAGGTCTATATTCCTTTGACTTTGCGGTCTTATATATAAAAACACCCGGCGTTGAATAGAGATATGGGCTGGACTAAGGTGTTATACGTCCCGTGACGAAAGTTAACATCAAAAATATCTTAGACGCTTTTCGGTATGTCCTGAATACCTGTCGACTTCCAGCATTAATCAGAATTGTCTGTGCACTGCATATTCCATCCCCATATCTTCAACTAGTGGGTACAAAAATGAAAAATATTACAAAAATGTAAAATAAAATACGAAAGAAAAAAGTCATCTAATGTAGTGGTTGAGACCGGAACTCGAAAAAATTTGCATACATGTGTTAGTTAAGCCGACGCCCGTCTCAACAAAAGAGGTGAAGGACTTCAAACAAAAATAAATTAAGTGACTAAGTGGTGGATGAGTCCTCGAACGGATTTCAAAAATCCCAGAGGATATTCGAAAACCACCAGGGTTCAGTAACTATCTAGACTGTTGTAAACGGACAGTGTTTTGCGAAAGGTGGCACCCCTGGTGGAAAGAACAGAAAAGATCTCTCCGCAGTAACATCACATATACCGATATACTGAAGAACAGTATAGACAAGACATTAGTTGATCGTTTAGGTCCAGACGACAACATCATACCGTCAAATTGGAGGTTGGTTGGAAGACAATACACAAATAAAAAATTGTTAAATTTGAGGGGCGCTTCGGATTTGAGCATAACATCCTTAAGGTCTACAAAAAAGACCATCGTCCCATAGAGCCTGGGGGCAGTACCTTTCAGCAAATTCCGCAGGACTAACATATGGAGTCATGTTTGATGAAGATAAAGATAAAGATAACCTACCCTATTGTGTATACTTATGAAAAATAATCAGTCATCCACCTTCAGGTTCAGTGGAGAGACTAGTTATAGAAGCCAAGGAGTGATAATATATGGGTGATTAGGATTCCAAGGAACACATGGGCCGGAAATTAAATTCAAGCATGAGACATATTTATGGATCTTATTCTATATTAAAATGTGTCTGGAAACCAAACTAACAGATTAACATTGCCCTATACGCTCGCAACAGAGTTTTGCGGAAAACTGATATCTTGAATATTTCACTGGATATATATTAATCTACAGGTGTCTAGTATGGAGAAAATGCCTCGGTAGGATGATTGCATCTTTCCTCTTAATATTAATTGCAAGGACTTAGCGGCTAAGATAACTAGGCATCTCTGAACGACAAATCAGTTGCGCGGATCAAATACTGGTCTCGTGAAGATCCTGGAAGTATTTGAGACTATTGAAAGTATTGATTACATGATACCGCAATATGACATTCCGGAGAAAGAAGTCTGAAAAAATTGTGTAATTTCACTGATAGATTCAAACTAACTGTGGTTGACAATAATTCTCGGAATCCGTTGGAATAGCTCAGTTCATAAGACTGCCATATTACTGCAGAGTCTTTCAGGTGGAAGTGTTGGCAATACAGGCAGCGGCGAAAGTGTTAAAAACGATAGTATACCCGGAAGAAATTTTGCAATACTTTCTGTTAGCCAGACGGCTAAGGAAGCATTGAGTTCTGATGTAATGAACTTTAAGACCCTGTATAACTATTGCAGACATCTCAACGAGGATGTGAAATCGAATGATGTTCATATTGTATAGTTACCGTAACACATTGATTTTCTGGGTAAAAGTAGAATAAATAAACGGACCAGGCGAGGCACAACTACCAAACACTTCTATGAATTCTCCACTTTGGTAATCGATTTAAAGACCATCGAACTTGTAGTTGACAATGCTGTCATATATGTATCCTGTCAACACCGGGTAGGCGGCTTCGGATACGGGCAGAACAGCGGAAAAAATTAGGTAAAGCCGAATAGAGAACGCACGAAAAGTTTAGATGCGAAATGAACACGCTCAGTATGGTTGTTGGCGCCATTATTAGGTATTGTATTATGGACACTCATGCTAGGCATAGAGCACTTGGCAAACGATTTCTGCAGAAGCTGTAGAGATGAGGAAGAGAAGGAGACTGTTCTTCGCCTATTGGATTCATATCCAGCACTATGTCGGATGAATTTGGTATCTAAATGAACTGTCAGGTTCATCATAGTTGCTTTATCAAATGCTCCGAATTGTTCCAGGACTATGGAAAAATAAAAGTCTGTGATACCACAGTCGGCCTTATGTAGTGTAAGTGCATCTATCTAAGTTTCTTCTTGGGTAGACAGCAACTAATTTATTGCATTAATTTTTGTTTAGCGATGATTTATATGAGGCATATTATGATTATAATATTATCATTTGATATCAAAAATTTCAATTATGTTTTTAAAATGCTTTTCACATTCATTTTCTTAAATAGTAAAATTAGTAAATGCTCATACAAATAAAACAGAATTTATTTTTGCAATTGTTGCTTAATATTTAATACTTCATTTTCGTTTTGTTAAAAAAAAAATAAAATTCCTTGAGTTTGACCGCAAAAAATCGGGTGTTTATTTTAAATGCTTTCGTGGTCACTACTAAATGGTCTGTTAATTGAAGTTAATCTCATAGAATTTGTTACAACAACAGATTGCGGTTAGAAAGTAATTAAAAATTAGATTATTTCAGACAGAAATTAATGAAATAATAATTAATTTAATGTGTTCGACTATATATCGTGTAAATGAATGAATGTAATGGTAATTAAAACAAATTAAAATCTTATCATTAATTTATCCTTAAAATCCGGAACAGTGTCAGCTAAGAAAGTACCCACATTGAGGCAATTGTTGGACGTATCGCAATAATTTCTTGCGTATATGACAGCCCTCTTATAGGTCCAAGTTATATTTCATTTCGAATTTTAAGTCAAAGGGCTTTACTTTGTGGTAGGCAAAATATCGAACATGACAATAATCGTATCACACCTTCTTAAGCAATGTTTTTATTGCACAAAACTATTTGGAACCATTTGAATAAGTTGGAATGCAAAAATAAGCTCCATATCAATCGACATGTTTTTCCCCAGCAAAATGATAAATAAATATTCATTGGTAAAGTAAATAAATGCCTACCATTTACTTTTCCAATTTTTTTTTTTTAATATTGCTCGCGAATATACCAGTCGAAGGTTGTAATTTTTACATACTATTCCTGGTATTTCAGCCGGCAGTCGATGTACCGGCCAAGTCTTTTCACTGAGGAAAATTATTCGTTAGAAAAACGACTCTCAATCAAAATTTCCTAAGGCCCATTAACCAAACAAAGAAGGTCCTATTGTAACACCAATATTACCTATTCCACCCTATAATTATAGCTCCTAGTTGGCATCTCCCAACCATCCTGAGAGTCTTATGATGAGAATTTTGGAGTGAATTTTTCTCAAATCGCCTCTGGCTAGACATTTATTCTCAGTAAATTCTGGGTGTCCAATTCTTCTTCTCCGGCAATGACACAGAAGATGTTCTGTGATCTAATCTTCTTCCTCGTCGTTACAGCTTCTGCAGGAGTCGTTACGTTCCAGTTTCCTGGTGTGAACATTCCTGAAGCTAGTGTCCCGTTCATCACTGCTATGAGTTTCCTCAGATGGAATCTTGATAGATACAATACAAATTCTGTTCTACGTATATACATACATGTCAGACCAGATCTGTCTGACGTCTCTACAAGTGGTTTCATTATTCCATCTTACATTTGCCAATGAATGGAGTTTTTTTGAAATCAATTGTTTTCCTCACTTTAGAGGAACATCAATCTCATGTTAACCGTCGTATATCTCGATATCTCCTCCAGAGACATCTGGTATTCTTAGACAATTTTTAATGTGGTGTACACATACTCTAGGGATTTCATAACACCTTTACTATGACAATACGATATACTCCTGCAGCCTGAAAAGTGCTACAATAATCTGATAGTGTAAGGGACGATCTTATGTTCAGTGGTTCTGAAAACATTCCGCATATGACTTTGTTGTACGATCTGGATCCATCAGGTCAAACGTTAATGACATTTCCTGAGACGTGTAAAACATTATTAGAAGAGCTTCTGTCCGATATGTGCAGCTTCTGTCCGACATGTTTGGTGGTAGTCACCATTCTCGTAATTTCTTCAAACCGGGTTTGACGATTCCTTTACTGTAAAGCCAACCACCAAACCGCGACCCCGTAAAACAGAGTTGGTTTGATTACAAAATTGTTTACCCGGTATACTGTAGGTATAATAAAATACTTTAGAATTTCTGTTTTTTTCCAGACTAGATCCAATAGACACAAACGGGTTAAATTATTCAAAATACCAACATCAAAGCATTATAATCCACCAACTATTGTGGTTTAAATTTAAATTAAAAATAAATTGTATTCATCACCCCAACAATTTGTCAAGGCGACTTGTTTAAATGAATAATTTACAGTTAATTACTGGATTTTAATTTCTAATTCTCAGTCGCATTCAATTGAAATTCATGTTCTCATTGTCACTTCGTTTATTAACGTCCTGTAATGAATTCTGGCTGACAAGCTTATCTTGATTTTTATTTCATTTGGCCACACAATAAAAACTAAAACAGCAAATGGCATTACAAGAAATTTCCTTTCATTCGCACCATATTGAGGCAAACAGGCCATAAGGAAGTATTGAAATTGAAACAGAAACAGAAAAAAAAAGTGGAAATAAAAATTAAAATGTAAGGGACAGCAGCAGATTGTCAACGATGTCAATTGGCTTAAAGGCCAAATGTTGCCGGTCATTTTCCAAGTTTTAAAACTGGAGGCAGCCAACAAAGTTCTTAACTGTGGACTTTGTTAACATGCATTCAGTGTATTGTATTGTATACATATGGACTGAATTTCCTTGTTTTGCTCTGTTGTCCTGATCCTTTTTTATACCATGAATGTCTTGTTTTTATTTAGTTTCTTTTTTTTTTTTTGTTAATTTCGTGTATTGTATTGCTGCCTTAAAATATATGAAGTAGTTGTTAGAGCTTTAGTCACTATATTTCAAAGTTTTATTATTTTTAAACTTCCGTAGATACATACATACATGCATATATATACAGGTATTTGTAAACATGTGTATGTTTATAAACATATTTACAGTTAAGAGCGAAAATGAATTAAATTTTACAAAAAACTTGTAAATTTAATTATAAAAAAATTGTTTAAAAAAAATTTCAAAAATAATTTTACTTTGGCAACAACAGCAGCCAACGGGGTAAAACGGAAAATGCTTTGTGAAAGCCATATGCTCCCAAGGAGGGTAATGCAAAAAAAAATTTAATTTTAAACTAGACTTCTAGTTACTTGTTAGTTCTTAAAAAGTTTGGCTTTTTAGAGCTTAAAAGAGTTTGGCTTAGAATCATACAAATTCATTGAAATAGTTTGCCACTAGTTCCCAAAGCTGGTTGTGTTCATAAGAGGCTTAGCTTGCTAACCGAGCTATTGTATAGGGTTGGCCATCTAATGATTTAAATTTGATCCAAGGGATATTTCAAATCTGGCAATACTTATGCCATTCTGAACACTGAACGTAATGAATCGATTTACGCTTGAGCAACGTTAGGATTTATTGGGCCAACGAAAAACTGCACGATTGTGTCGATTTTGCCAAAAAAAATCATCTTTTCGAATGAAGCTCATTTTCATCTTGGGGGGTACTTTAATAAGTAAAATTTTCGTATTTGGGGCCAGGAAGAAGACAATGCACCCATTAAGGGTTACTATTTGGTGCGGCTTGTGGGGCTGAGGGATCATTGGCCCATATTTCTTTAAAATGAGGACGACGCAACCATTACAGTCAATGAAGATACGTATCGCACCATGAAAACCGATTTTTTTGTACTCGCTCTATTTGGTATTGATGTTTGGTTTCAACGGGATGGTGCAACTTGCCACACATCTCATGTCACAATCGATTTATTGCTTTATTATTGATTAATGGCTGCCAAGATGCTGCGATTTGAGACCGTTGGAGTATTTTCTATGGGGCACTGTTAAAGAAAAGTGTTATGCCAACAAACCATAGACAATAGAACATATCAAGGCCAACATTCTTGATGCCATTGCCGAGATAAAACCCCATGAACCTCAAAAAGTGCACGAAAATTAATCCAATCGAATGAGGTCCTGTTGGGCCAGCCGCGGCAGCCATGTGAATGAAATAATATTGCATTTCTATCGGGAACAATTTTACTTCACAAAAAAAAATTTTTGCAAAATTTCAAACTGCAACGGTTATGGTCATGGGTCCTCCCATGAGTTCGAATAAATAATCAAGTATTCGTACAATGATCACATGTCGTTCTTGAAAAAGACTGGCTCCATTTTTTGCGCTATACTGTATACACTGCTATCTGCTATAAATACGGTTACATTTAAGCATTTACACGGAGTTTCCCAAGAAGCATTGATGTTAGATTCTACTGGATCGTATGACTTATTTAGATTGTTATCATAGTGCGATGACTTTAAAATCCTCTCAAGAGCTACGACTTCATATATTATAATCCGATAGTTAGAATTACAGTCCGGCATTAATTTTATTCTTGAAAAATTACTACAAGTTAGAGATTTTAATTAAAACAACAAGAATAACTAAAAATAAATAAATTATCCTTGACAGCATAGGGACATAATTTAAAACAAGGGAGTACAATTACAGTGGTCTAGCAGGTAATGTGTTGCCTTATTAGACGTGAGGTCTCGGTTCAAACCGCAGGTCAGGCATCTCCAACAAAAAACGAAATATAACAAAATATTTATTCGGCGACTTCCTCTCAGCACATTTTTGGCAAAAACTCTGAGAGTAAATAAAATTGCCATGAAAAGTGTCTGAAAAAATCTGTAGTTCGGATTCGACTTTAAACTGTAGGTCCCACCACTCATTTATAAAAATTAACGTACACAACATAAGTGGTGTGAAAAGCTAGGTCGTAATCCTGACTAAAGGGTTAAAATGACCGATTATATATGTATGTATGAGTACAATTAAAAATAATATTGGGTGCCTGTTAGTCTAGTGGCTAGTGTGCTAGACTATTAGCGTAAGGGTCATGGTTTCGATTCACACCACAGAGTCTGGTCTGTTACACTAAACGAAATACGAATTATATTTAATTACTACGTGAGAAGCAACTACAACTAATCGCGTGTAAGAGAGATGACAATCTGTAGTTGGTTTAGCTATCGCACTACTTATGATTGCACGCCTAAATAATTTACATAATTTCGAAAATTGTTGAAAAATGTTTGCTGGTCTTCAACTACCAATCATACTGTTGTATGTATCAGTTCTTATACTTCGTTAAATACGGTCAGTAGTACTTTCCGTATAAATCCTCACATATGTGGTACATTTTAAAGAAATAAAATACTGAAACTTTAGTTTAAAACTTTTCAAGAGTTTTTTTTCTCCCATAAATGTTTTCAATTTAATTTTATGCTTTTGTTGCCCTTTTGTTAAGTGAAAAGCTACTGTGGGTATCATAAATAAAAAAAATTTTCAAATAATATTTGTCTCACATGGTTCACCAGTTAAAGTGATTCTTTACAGGCCTAAGTAATGTGAGTTTGAATAATTAAGGCATCCAGGAATATCTCACACCTCTTCAGAGAAAATGACAACAATTAGGAAGGTTATTAGAAGGTGAAAGAGTAGGGGAAATGCGCAAAGTCTTTAATCGCTACAATATTTCTGGACTACACCAACCGGGAATCATATATATATAATTGGCCATTACAACTTTTTAGGCAGGCTTACGAACTAGGTTCTCACATCACTTTATGTAGTGTGTGATACTTTTATACATGCGTGGCGGCACCTTGAGTTTAAAGTCGGTTCCGAACGACAAATTTTTTGAGAGATGTTTCATGTCAATTTTATGTACTCTCAGAGTTTTTGCCAGAAATTTGATGAGAGGAAGTCGCCTAAGAAATATTTTTTTCATATTTCAGAACCTGGAATCTGCTCAGTAAACCCATCACCTGTTGGGAATATCAAAGAAAAGATTTTCTAGGAGTTCTATCGAGCGATGTAAGCGGTGGATCTTATCGTCGCTACTCGTTAACGTGGTCTTGGGCATCATTATGAGGAATGTAACGAATGACATCAGAGGCGTAACTAGAGGTCCGTGTGGCTAAACTCGATATATGTCATCTAACAAATACTCAGTCCAATACGTTAGAAAATCACAAAATTCTGAAGAAAGAGACTGCAAATGGAGTCCTAAACAACAGAACATCCTGCAATGTACCTTTCTCTTCTCAGATCATCCAACTTAAGGGTGTTCGCTACTATTATGGATTTTGCTCTAGCGAGATATAGGGGCACTTATCTATATCCTTACGTAGCATCTGTATTTCTAGCAGGAAACACCCATTTGTGGTCGATTGGTTAGTGGATCATACGCTGCATTACATACAGAATTCGTTTTTTAACCAAACTATTCATATGTGGAATTCCCGATATAAAGAAATATTTCCTGTCACCTATGGTATAAAAGGTTTGAAATCTAGTGTCCACAAACACTACTCCCTCTTTCCTCCTTTCCATAATATATTTTCATAAATATAACAGGGCCTTCCCCTGAGTGTTGGTCTTCTATAAAAGAAGCAAAAAGAAGAAGAAAAGGGTGCATTGCCAAATGGTGTCTTGAATCGCATCATACGAGCTATTAAAGCCTGAGATCAACTTAGCTCTCCACCCTCAACATATTTCACATCTTTTACTTGTGTATGTTAACCGTATCCCTATATAGGAAAGAACTTTTCAATTTAACTTCGAAAGCTGTGAACCGATTTCAATAATAAATGCTTAAAACGAATTTGAAAAATATTTGGGCTTTATAGCCTATCGGTCGAATAACAACGGGCACGCACTCAGAATAATTAAAAATACACGTAAAAATACGAAAAAGAAAATAATGTCCGATTGGCTACACGTAACGTAAGTTATGTTAGGTTAGCGGGTAGCTTGTCGTATACAGATAATTTCACTCTGTGGCCCATATGACCCATTGTTTTACCCAGTGTGAGGTAAGTCCACTGTTAGTGGTGGGTTTGAGCTCTGGATGAAAGCGACCAGTTCCCGTAGTGGCACGTTTGCTACTATGCCCAGATGTTCAAACGTTCTGTCACCCAAAAACCGATGGCGTCTATTCTGAAGTGCAGGGTACTCACATAAAAGTTGTTGTACCGATTGATTCCGTTTTCTAAACATCCTGGCAGCTTCTGCAGTAATACTGGTGGAACAGAACTGTCAGAATTACCGTTAGATTTCCTGTTAGAAAACGAACCGATCGCTAGTCTAACTCAAGTTGTTTCATGGTTCTTCCACTGTCCACTGCTGGACATAGCAGTTTTGAAATTCGGCAACCATACATAATTGGTCATTTCTACCCTTTATTCAGAATTACGATCAGACTTCTCACATCACTTATGTTGTGTGTGTGAATTTTATGCATGAGTGGCGGGACCTACAGTTTAAAGTCGACTCCAAGCGACAGATTTTTGAGAAACTTTTCGTGGGAATTTTATTTACTCTCCGAGTTTTTGCCAGAAATCTGCTAAGAGGAAGTCGCCCAAGAAATACTTTCTCATATTTCATTTTGTTGGAGATGTCTGACCTTGGGTTTGAACAGAGGCCTCATGTCTAATAAGCCAACACACTACCTACAAGACTACGGCGACCCATGGTTTGTTTAATTTCATGCTGATTTTTCAGTGTGGGAAAGTATTTTTGTAGGGGCGCATAAGTCCCCTCTTTCGTCACTTTGTAGAGGCTTTGTGAGCAGATAAAAGCTGGAATTGAATTAAAAACAGAGAATCAAGACAAACCGTTTGGGGAAACTTCGTTGAAGCCTCCTTACAAGAAAAAGTTTAACGATATTGCTGGCTCTATTCTCTCGACCGATACAAATTTAGGTGATATTAACACTTACTGTTACTGGATATGAGATAATTAGAGAATGTTTTATGGAAATTAGTTTGCACTTGCAAGTCGTACATTTAAAAACAATAATAGTTGTCTTCCATGGCATTCCAATTATTCCTTTCTTATAGCCCACTGTACCTTCAGTTTGATTTGTTTTTTCTTTTCATATTTTTTTTTATTATTCTTTGTAAACTGTTCAGTGCTTGTGTGCTGTGTTGCCTGTTATCATTGTTACTGCTCTGCCTCGGGTGGTGCTTGTGGTTCTCTTCGCATGTTTGTAAGGGCATTAGAAAATGTGCCTTTTTTTCCCCACAATTTCATTCGAAGACAAAATGTTGTTGCCATTGTCAGCACATTCATATAATAAACGGAAATTAAAATAGATGAAGTGGTGTCACGGTTCGTTGATTAGTTGGTGACCACTTTGCTGTCCTATTGCCAATGTTATTACTGGTTGTTATTGTCATTGTAGCCGGACTTGCTTGGCTCAATATATATATTTGTATAGAAAAATATGATTTTTTTTTCTTGCGCAAGAATACCAAGAAGAGAAAAAACAAGACACCCGCCATAAGACAAACATGGGTCGGAACATGAATGAAATGATAAAAATAGAAGAAAAAAAATGAAAAAACTTTATTAATTGGCTGTTAAAGAAACAATAACAATTTAATAACAAACAAGGATCTTTAAAAAAATGTTTTCCAGTATTTTTAATAACAACAAAACCATTTAGAATATAAGTGTTGTTTGGCGGTACCTACAGTTTAAAGACAATTCCGAACGACAGATATTTAAGAAACTTTTTATGACAATTTTATTTTACTCTCAGAATTTTTGCCAGATATCTGTTGAGGGGATATTTTTTCATATTTCGTTTTTTTGGAGATGTCTAACCTGGCGTTTGAACCATTACCTCACGTCTAATCACCCATCACACTACCTACTAGACTACGGCGACTTTTGATTCACCTTTACACCGATTTTAAAATCCTTGCTAGAGAGTAACAGAAGTAACTTTCAACTTTAAGCAAAAACTATTAAGTCTAAGAAATTTATTTTTCATTTTAAATATGTCAGAGGATTCTTTTATTGCCAATGAAGTTTCTAACAATAAAAATAAACGGAATATACGTTGCCAATTTTGCAATTCCTTAATATTAAGAGATCTGCAGGGACTTTACGAAAAAGTCCAGTTTGATTTACCTCTAATGCACCAGAAGAATACCAAAAATGTTACAAAAATTGAGACAGAATCGTTGGAAGACTTTTGGGTCGTTGATGACATGTTCACATTTGAAAACATCGGATTCTCGAATACCGTCGATCAGCGGAAATTTCTAATTTGTGCCGATTGCGATATGGGTCCAGTGGGCTACCATAACTTGTCAACGAAAAAATGTTATATTGCCTTAAAACGAGTAAAATATGGTGATGAACCTGTTAAGGCCGTCGAAGAAGCAACGTAGTGATACTATCTGATTACATTTTTGATAAAAAGTTTAAAGATTATTTAATTTATTTGCGAAAAGCATTTAAAAAACGTACTCTAAAATGTACTCCATTTATAAATGTAATGTATTAAGTAAATTCTGATTACTCACCATGTCCTACAATAAGTTCCCAAAGATTTGTTGACAGCGACCACAGCGATTGAGTCTTATTTTAAAAATAAAAGCTTTAAAACTTTACACCGATTTTAAAAGCCTTGCAAGAGCGTAATGGAAGTAAAAAACAGCCATTGTAAAAATTGGTGTGACTGAACACTTAACTAATTTTGTCAACAAATTTTGAACCATCGCTACGCCAATAGTGATAGGATGATATTATAAGTTGGGCATCTACTGTTTCCTAGAAATAAAATTCCATGTGAGAATATCGTAAGTTGTTGTGTTGGCTTTAGTAGTGGCGAGCAGAGAGTATTTTGTTACGGTCCTCATAATCAGCCTAATGTGCAAGTAGATCGTGCAGTTATTGATCATCTTTTTCGCTCATTTTACTCTACCCTAGTACTGTACTTTACTATTCAAAACCATTAACGATACCATGAAGTGTGCATATCGTAGAGAAGATTGCAGGTATAGTGCGAAATCTTGAAGACGATATCGAAATGTGGATACGTTGACGTTTTCAGTTTGTTAACTATTGTCCTTCGACTACGTGGCAAATTATATGTAAGAATCTACGTACGTCTGTATACAATACAGTTGGTACAACAATTAAGTCAAACGAAAATTATATCGTGTTGCATTCTTCCTGATTCGGCTCATTAAAATCTGACCAAAGAGAAGAATTATAATCAGCGAATTGTGTTTGGTGATGAAATTTATTTCTGTTTCATAAGGAAATTGTCATATTTGGAGCGAAAACAATCTTTAAACCGTTAATGAATCAGCATAACATTCATTAACTTTTACTGGAACAGCACTGACTGGAACTATATTGATAATATGCATGTATCGGGTGGGCCAACTATCAGTTTAAATTTGAACCATCGATTGTTTCGAATCTGACAATACTTATGTCATTCTATTCTGTCACAAAATTCAGTATATGTATTATCTCCACTGAACGTAATGAATCGATTTACGGTTGAGCAACGTTGGGATTTATTGGGCCAACGATGATGTCGACTTTGCCACAAAAATCATCTTTTCAGATGAAGCTCATATTTATCTTGTACGTTAACAAGCAAAATTGCCGAATTTGGGGCTCAGACCACATGTGGTCTTATAGTAGCCAATGCAGTCATTACAAGTGACTGTTTGATACGGCTTGTGAAGCGGAGGCATCATTGGCCCTTAATTCTTTTAAAATGAGGACGGCGCAACTATTACGCTCAATGGAGATACGTATCGCACCAAGATAACCAATTTCCTTTGTACCCACTCTTCATTGTACTGATGAGAACTATGTTTGGTTTTAACAGGATGGTGCAACTTGGCGCAGATCTCATGCAACAATCGATTTATTGCGTTAAACTTTAAATAGGCGTTTAATTAGACCAAATGGTGATGTCAATTGGGAGCCAAGGTACTGCGACTTAACACCGTTTGACTATTTTCTATGGGGCGCCGTTAAAGAAAAGTGTTGTGTCGACAAACCAGATATAATTGAACATATGAAGACCAACATTCATGATGCCATAGCCGAGATACGACCCCATACACTTTAAAAAGTGCACGAGAAATGGTTCATACGAATGAGGTACAGTGACGCTAGCAGCGGCAGCCATATGAATGAAATAATACTCCATTCCTAATCGAAGCAATGGTCCACCCTTTATATTGGCAATGTGTATGTGGAACGTGTAGCAGACCCCTTAGTTGAAATACAAACTGCAGTTAGCTTTTTGTACATACATAATTGGTCATTCAGTCTGGATTTCGACCTCGCTTCTCACACCACTTATGTTGTGTGCGTTAATTTTATACATGAGTGGCGGGACCTACGGTTTAAAATCAACTCCGAACGACAGATTTTTTGAGAAGCTCTTCATGGCAATTTTATTTACTCTCTGATTTTTTGCCAGAAATCTGCTGAGATTTCTGAGGCAGTCGCCGAAGAAATATTTTTTTCATATTTCGTTTTGATGACTGATCTGGGATACGAACACGGGCTTTACGTCTAATAAGCCAATACACTACCAACTAGACTACGGCGACTAGCTTTTTGTAACTTTTACTAGTTATAGCTTGCTTTTCTGGAATCTTTACCTTAAAATTTGTAGGATTTAAATAAATTTGTCTCACCAATTGCTCTAACTATTCTAAAAAGCTTAGTACAGTGTACGATACAATAAATTGATGCTTGACCGACTGTTATTTCTTAACTTTTTTTTATTTAATTTCCCATTTTAGCAAATCTATTTAATATACAAACACGAGTAAAAATTAAATCTTCTAGAAAAAAATGGCCCCACGTTTGATAATTTATAACTTTACTAAGTATACCCTCATAAGTCTCTCTCTCTTTTTGTTTTTTTTTTTCGTATTTTTTTTCCTTTTTCGTACATTTTTTTCCTTTTGGTTTGTTTTTGTTTTTTTCGCAGGCTAATTTATCTTTGCCACTTGGCTTGTTTTAATTTGTATTACAATTCGCTATTCTTGTTGGCTGTTATTAAAGCAGTAACAACAATAACTGCGGGTTTAATAATGTCCTTTTAACAAGGTTGGGTCTGCGGGTCGACATACACTCTTTTTTTTCGTTTTTGTTTCTTATATTTTCATTTGTTTTCATTTCTATTTTTATTCGTTTAATTATTATGCCTAATAAAAGTCTAATTATTACACAATCTTACATGACAGCCAGCGAAAACAAAAGTCTTTTAAACCACATCCCATATTTGAATTCTTTTTCGGGCAACCTTAATTTTATAGTCGCTATGATGGGTGGATTTCATATTGAAAGAAAGTCACCAAAAATAATGGAAGATTTTATGGGGTCCAGAAGAAATTTTATTTTTATTTTTAAAGGCATTAAAAAGGGCATTTAAAGGGGTAAAAAAGATTTTAGCTCAGTTCAGCCGCACCCAATTTTTGCAATGACTGAGTCTGTTGCTGTTAGTTGGTTGGTTGATTGGAGTGGTAGCTCTGATACCAAAAGTTCCCTTGAGCACGCATAGAGGCCCGTTGTGATGCCACGGGTAAGCGCAGTCCCCGTACTGACCAAATTCCACCGAACTCAGAAGAAATTGGTCAGCGCGGGAGCTGCACACTAAAAGCACGATTCTCCTAAGCCGGAAACCAGCATGAAAGATTAATGAACGAAACTATAACCTTGATATTAATGGATGAAAGCTCCTTTAAGACGACAAGAAATGGACTGCCTAACCTAAATCTGCGCTTTGCAAACCCAAAACCTTGGCAGTAGTCGTTCGAAGAGAGCTGCAGTTTTTCGCCATGACTTCCCATAATTCAGTGACCTTTGAGCATGGCCACTGTGATCGAGATCACCTTACGATCGAGTTTGAATGGTTGGTTGGTTTAAGTAGACTGTGGCAATTGAGCATGCTTCCTCATTTGTTCAGTATAGTTTGGCGTCCCGAAAGAATTGTTGCCCAATGGCCAATTTAACTGAGGTGAGTGGTATACTCAATTCGATTGGCGAGGGTTCAGGAAGGGGTATACCTGCTTTGGAAAGCTCATCAGCCCTACAGTTGCCAGGAATGTCCCTGTTCCCGGGGACCTAAACGAGCGAAATGCTGAATCGCTCAGAGAGGACGTCGAGACAACGGCGGCACACCCTGATGAGTTTGCAAGTGAGTGACCGTAACGCTGAAAAGGGATATGATTGCGGACTGGCTATCAGAAAGGTCGAAATACAGGTAAAAGGACCACCGTTGATGTCTGATACTGTTACTTCTGTTGCCCTTTCGCAAGGAGTTTAAAATCGGTGTGAAGTTAAATCAGAAGTTGCCGTAGTCTAGTAGGTAGTGTGTTGGCTTATTAGACGTGAGACCACAGTTCAATCCCCAACAAAAACGAAATATGAAAAGAAATATTTCTTCGGCGATATCCACTCAGCAGATTTCTAGAAAAAACTCTGGGAGTGAAAAAAAATGAAAGGTTCTCAAAAATCTGTCGTTCGGAATCGACTTTAAGCTATAGGTGGCGTGAGAAGCTAGGTCTTAATCCTGACTGAAGTGATCAGTTAAGCAAGTATGTAAAGTAAAATCAGCTAGGCAGACCTGGATAACACTCGTCAACTAGGAAGTCGCGACAATCAGCAGACAGATTAGATAGTGAAGATCTCCCTTTCATAGAAGTGTTAAGAGGGGATTGGAAGAGCTTTTTGAAGGACAGAAAATCTAAACTATTGTTGGGTAATTGCAATGACAAGTGATTTTGAGTTATATATCAGGCTATTGAGAAGAAGCCTGAGGATAGTAACCGGCATTTTACTTGGCTTTGTAGAATCAAACCAAACTTGTTTTAGAATAATACATCTCCGAAGGAAACACCTGGACATTTATCAACCTATAGTCCAGAATTGCGGGAGTCTTCTGGCAAAAACTCTGAGAGTAAATAGAATTACCATGAAAAATTTCTCAAAAACCTGTTGTTCCTTATTGACTTAGCAAATCAGAATTGCTTCAAAACTTTGAGCTGAAATACTACAGTTTTTGATTTAGAACTCAATTTTAAAGCCAATATGCACAGTCTCTTCACCTAACATTTAAAAGAAGTGCATCACAACGAGACTTAGGTACAAAAATGAATGGAATAATTTGGAATCTGCTTACTCTCCTAAAAGAGGGCCTATATTGTGGTATACAGATGGATCCAGAGCGGATCTTGGAACGAGGGGATTAGTTTTAATGTCAGAATGAAATATTCTGAAACCTTGAAGAAGCTTTCGAGCATATTTCTAGCGGAAGGAAAGGAATACTATGTGACAGCTAACACTCCACACTTATGAGGTTAAATCTAAGATGGTATGGGGAACCTAATTCAGTTAGGTAGCGCGAATAAGGTTAACCTCTGCTGGGTCCGAAGTCATATGTGAATTCTAGCCCATAAGTATGCACACACGCTTACGAGGAGGTGGTCAATACCTTTCTGAGGCTATTATTAGACTATTTAGAAAGGTATGCTTAACAAAAATAAAGAGAAAGCAAATAGGTTTGAGGCAATGAATCGGATATTAAAATAAAAAGAGATCTGATTCAAGCATCAGACTATAAAGAAATATCATAAGGTTTGTAACTCGTCTTTTGAGAGAGCACTGTAGACTCAGAGTTATCTCTAGCGCAACATGTTAATTCTCTGACGATGAGAATGAATCATCGGAATACATTGATATGACATGTGAGGTATTATAGCATTTTAGAAGAAAACACGTGGATACATATTAGTTGCTTCCCAGTAAATTGGCAATGTCGACATCGAGAAGCAACTTGAGGTTTGTCAGAGCAATATGTTCGTAGGATACGTTATAGGTATACATTATGTAATGCGAGAGGCGTTCAATAGATTGTATGGCCGCAGTAAGAAAGTATATTTTCAATAAGATAATAATAATAAAAGAATACAATGCTGTCACGCCTTGGTATATGCAATGGAAATTAAAAAAATTCTTTAGGTTGCAACATTTAAAGATACGCTGATCAATCCTTTCCACACAGATGAATAACTACCCCTTTAGATAGTATATTTATGACCAGCATGATCAAAATCAAAACGACATATTTAGGACTCGAACACTTATTATTCCTTCATAATTGATGAAGATTCACAATAAAGAGGAACAAAAAACTTTCTCAATTTCCTTGTCTCTTGGAAAATTACTTTCTATTCTCATTTCACGAATTATGACCACAAATATCATAAGCGATGTGTTGTTTCTAGTAAAATTGTTTAAAACACAATATTATGTTGGCTAAAAAACATTTTCACTGAAATCGATATCATATTTTGTGAAGCTTTAAATGTTTAACAAATATATCTCAAAGATACACACACACACAGACATACTGCAACCCAAATAACCACTCGGCAATAATATACAAAAAGGGTTCTGGTTATGCTTGGTACGTGTATCCGAGTCAAACATATAAATTTTTTCTGATTTTTCTTTTATTTTTTTCTGCAATTTTTTTATGGTGTATGCACAATATTATGGAAATATTTACAAACCCACAGATACGAACATACTCTCATATACTATATTTTAGATGAGATGCAGTTTCGCATACGATGTGGATGTCACTTAAAAGAAAGAGGTTTTATAACGATATGGTTTGCAATAGAAACCAGTAAAGCAGATACAGTCGGTTGTATTCGACTATGTGGTTAGCTACGCGTAAAAATTACTTTTTTTTAAAAGAGTATGTAGCTGCCAGATTATTCCCTTCTACTAATTCTATAAATTGACTAATTCTCGATTGATTAAGTTATGAATGAAGTTAACAAACAATATGAGTCACGACTAGAACGTAGTCCTGATTAAAGTCAATTAATTAGTCAATTAATCAGATTTACTTGAAAATTGTTACTCAGGGGTTTTTGGGATCGCTGATTACAGATCTTTATTCAGATTTTAAAAATTCAGAATGGCGGATCCAATATGGCAGTCGAGGTTTATAAAAATTAATCGGATTTACTTGAAAACTGCCATACGCCATACGACCGCCATATTGGATCCGCCATTTCGAATTTTTTAAATCTGAATGAAGATCTGTAATCAGCGACCCCAAAAAGCCCTGAGTAACAATTTTCAAGTAAATCTGATTAAGTTTTAAGGACTTCCGTAATGTGTTTCTTTTTCTCTTGCACCCCTTGACATAAACCCAACCCTACTTTAAAACAATTTGGTTTTGGGCTCATTTTAAAGAGCAAAGATCAATTGTCAATTTCTGATAATAGCGATGGTTCTAGCACGTCAGTGTTTAGCTCTACAATTTTTCAAAAATGGCCAAAAACGCTATTTTTAGGGGTTTCAACCCCCTTTTTCTCGAAAACCTGACGTGATGGAAAGTTTCCATATTCGTGCTCAGCGTGCAAAATGACTTCGGAAACACCTGGAGCCATCTTATTTGCAAAACCCATGCAGGGCTGTGTTATTAGACAATTGTTTGACTGATCATTGTAACGGAGATCTTCAAACCACGATTATCTCTTCAAACACAGTGCTTCTTCATTCAAGACTGATTGAACTTTTACTAACTCCGTTGCCTGCTTCATCTTGCCTTTTATATGACAACATAAACAGTCTGATGAATGTTCTTGAAGTCTAATGTTCCTGGCTTCGCCTTCTTGAGATCTCTATAAATGTAAACATCGCTGTTCCATTATTGTTGTTTGAGCATTTTGTTTACATTTATTCTGGTCGTGTTTGTTGTTGCATATTTGTTTACTTGTTTGACATTTTTTTTATTCTGCTGTTTGTTGGTATATTTTTTGTTTACTTGTTTATCATGTAAACAAGTTCATTGTTTTTTGTTTTTGTGGCTTTTGTTTATAATTTTAATGTTAAACGATGTAAAAGCAAAACACCATTCCCCTTTTTCGTAGCAATATGTTGAGATTGTGGAGATTTCTACTTCAAAAATGTTATTTGAATCTACGATCTGTGCGGTCAAAATTGTCATTACTACTACCAGATCGTTGCTGGATAGTCTGATGAAAGCCAACAGTCTGAAAACCGTCTAGAGTGAGAAAAGCTTTAGACTCTATCTATTCCATTTTGTCTAGAAAGTCTATTCAAACTCCTCTTCCTGTGCGACTGAAAGGTTCTGGTATAAACGCTCGACTTCTGGTACGATCTTCTGTGCGCTCATTGCCTTGTATTCCCTCATGACCAAAGAAACGTTAGACCACTTTTCCTCTACATGCTATGACATGTCTTTCTTGTCCTCTGTTCTTCTTTAATTTAAATTCATTTTTCAAAGTTTAGCATTAGGTGATGAGGTAATTTTTGATTGCAGACTGTCTAGATTTCAGTATTTTCCCTGACGACCAACAGGAATTTATCTGCTCAGAGTGTTCAAAATATGGTAATATCATGACCTTACTTTCATAAATCATTACTAACATCATGACAAAGTGTCCGTGGAATTCACAATTTTTTAATTCTCAGTTTGGTGTAAAAAGTTAAAGGACACACTATAATTCTTCATGGCGGTATCAATCAGAAGGTAACGTAATGCTTGTTAAGTTTTCAGTGATTCATCAATCATTTAGAGAGTTCAAACTGGTTTCAACTTAAGTCACAGTCGATCAGTGCAATTTAAGTGCATTTATTATTCACTTTCATTTATCACCTAACCACCTTTGGCAGCAGTGTAGGGTGCACAAATTCTCTATTAAACAGAAGAAGAAGCAAAAAAAGTAAAAGTAAAGAGAGAGATTGATATTTTTATGTGGAATAAAAGTATGTACGTAATGCGAATGATAACCATGAATTTAAAGAGAATGGCAGCACATCGTATATTTCTAAATAAATATTTTATGTTGCATACTTTAAGTACGATACAACAATATTCATATGTGTGCATACTTTTAGGAGTTACATTATATTTATGGGATATTCGTGTATGATTTAAATCTGTTCTAAGCTGAATAAATTTTAAGCAAAAATTAAAAGCGAATTTGAATGAACTGTAATATTTTATGGTAATCATGTAACAGTCAGTTTCCTAATATCGTACTAATGCATTATGTTAATGGATATTGGTGGTTGGCTTTATGTGAACTGTGTTAAATGGAAATATTTGATTTAAATAGAAAGTGCCTCTTCACGTATTTGTAAATAATAATCTTCACTTTGGATTTCAAATATTTATAAATAAAAAGGCTTGAGAGCAGGGTTTGTATTGCTTGCTTGAAATTAGCAAAAGCACCTAAATTTCTGCTATGCTTAAAGTGTTTCAGCAATTGTACCCAAAGCAAAAGCAAACAGCAAAGCAGATAAACAAAAATAAACTCATTAGCTGTAGTGGTACAGTGAAAAGTTTTCTGCTAACGCAGTCAAGCACAGCGATTAATTTCACAGCGATCCCTACTGCTTACAGCATTTGTGGTTTCTCTTGTGCTTTTGCTGTGCTTTGTGCTGCGCTCTTTACTTTGCAAGCACTGCTTAAGATATTTTTTATGTTTGAAATTAACTGTGTTGTAAAATGTACATACATATACATATATGTATATATTATACATACATACGTATACCGAAAAACTCTCTAAAACGGTTTTTTCCCTAAAACTATTTCATAATAAAACACAAGACACCTAAAAAATTTGCCGACATAATAAGAAGCCCAAACACAATATACTTATGTATATGTATACATACATATATATGTATGTACACTGTACAACATTTCAAAGAGAATGGTGTAAACACACAGTTAATTTCAAACATAAAAAATATCTTAAGCAGTGCTTGCAAAGTAAAAGACCGCAGCACAAAGCACAGCAAAAGCACAAGAGAAACCACAAATGCTGTAAGCAGTAGGGATCGCTGCGATATTAATCGCTGTGCTTGACTGCGCAAGCAGATAACATTTCACTGTACCACTATAGCTAAACAGCATTTTTTTATTTTTTCACTTTGCTGTTAGCTATTGCTTGTTTATTTTCTCTTAGTTATAGTTAAGCAAAAAAGCAAAAGTGAAACACAGTGAAGCAAAAACAAACACTGCTTGAGAGGCTTCTTAGGAATCATCGGGGCGTAAGTAATTAGCGTTTCATAAAATGTTGTGAATGATTACAACTAAACTTTGTTACAGAACAAATACGAACATAAAGATTACGCCGTGTCAATAGTTTGTATCAAGTTAGAAAAATATTTAGAAATTATACTTGAACATGCTGCAGTTTATTTAAGACCTACGTCTTGTTCGCTATTGGACTTTAGCGATCACATTCGTTTAAAATTAAGGGATACTGCAGTTCTCATCTCCACACGAATGCTTAATTTATTCTTCATGGTAATCTTAATACCCTGTTGAAAGAGTACAATTTACCCTCCTCGCGATCTAATCTGACTGCCGATTGTTCCGACTTCCCACTTGGTGTGTAATTCAGGTCTACATAGCTGATTCAAATTTATTTACTCACTTACTTAATTGATCAATACATTCGTTTTGACCTGCGGTTTGAGCCGTGGCCTCACGCCTAAGAAGTCAACATAGCACCTACTGGACTACAGCGGCTCTAGTTCTAGTTTTTAAAATTTGAATACTTGTTGATTCAATTTGAAATTGAAGATAACATAATTTAAAAAAATTCTTAAGTACTCTTCAAAGGTGCTCAGTAGGTTTTAGATCAGATGATTGAGAAGATCCATATTTGACCATAAGTGTTCTATAATAGGATTTTGCGGCGATCCATTTAAATTCAGATTTTATTAGAGCTTTTGACTTGGCTTTAAAACATATTCTGTTGATTTTTTGTCTGGTCATTATATTCCTTACAGCAGATGAGACATCTTTACCAAAACGAATTATGAGCAAATATTTCTTAGGCGACTTCCTCTCAGCAGATTTCTTACAAAAACTCGGAGAGTAAATAAAATTGCCATCAAAAGCTTCTCAAAAATCTGTCGTTCGGTGACTACTTTAAACTATAGGCTTGCCACTCATGTAAAAAATTAACACACACAACATAAGTGGTTTTAGAATCTAGGTAGTAATCCTGACTGATATCGATGTGACGCCTTACAAAGTTTAATTGGTTCAAGAGTTGAAACCGCATGACCATCCGCTTCGTTTTCACTACACTAGATGGGCAAACGAGAAACTACACGATGATGTCGATTTTGCCAAAAAAAATCATCTTTTCGGATGTAGCTCATTGTAATCTTGGTGGGTACGCTAATAAGTAAGAAAACCGATACGTGGTCTTACAGAAGCCAATGCATCCATTACAAGTGATTGTTTGGTGCGGCTTGTGCAGCGGAGGCATCATTGGCCCAATTTCTTTGAAAACAAGGATGGCGAAAGCACTACGGCCAATGGGGATTTGTTTGTACCCGCTCTTGGTGAACGATGTTGGATTTCAACAGGATGGTGCTGCTTGACCTACATTTCATTCCACAATCGACTTATTGAATTTGTTTGACGGCCATTTAAATCGCCGAAATGGTGATGTCAATTGGCTACCAAAAAGCTGCGATTTGACACGGTTGGACTATTTTCTGTGGTCGCCGTTAAGGAAAAGTGTTATGCCGACAATCCAGAGACAATTAAGCATTTTAAGATCAACATTCGTGATGCCACTGACGAGATACAACCGCATACCCTCAAAAAAGGGAATCAAAATTTTTCCGGCCGAATGAGGTACTGTGAGGTCAGCAGCGGCAGCCATCTGAATGGTTGGAATCAAGGGGTTTGAATCTCGTCTATTAAGTCAACACACTAGCTACTAAACTACGGCGCCATGTTTCGTATTTACTTCGCATAACTGTATTTATATTAATTTTAATACGATATCAATATCACATTGAAATTTATTTACACACTTTTGCGTGACCTAAATTCCTAGCCATATATCTATACACCGAAGACAGCCAGTCACATGGAAGACTAAATCCAAATATTTATTTTCAAATAGGCGGCAATAAATTATTTCACTTTAAAACAATTGAAAGTCATAAATAAAGACAAACCAAAACAAAAAGAAACAGAAACAGAACTTAGAAAAGAAGAAAAAACTAATCAAACCACCTAAAAGTATGTTAAACTGTCAAAATCTCAGTGGAAGCCCTAAAATAGGCAATTATATGTAAATACAATACTTAATAAATAGACAGTAAATCTTGCAAATTAAACAGAGCACAGCGTAAAGTTGACTGGAACGGGGTATAAACAAAACAAAAAAGTAAAACAATAAATAAAAATATAAATTTTCAATTTCGTTTTGTTCTTGTTTTTTTGTTCATTTGCTAAGAAGAAAATAAAAGTTAAAATTCTAATGTTATTCCTTGGAAAAACAAAAAAACAAAATAAGAAAACATAAAACAACTAGCAAATGTATGCGAAAAGAAAGTTTTCGCTCAGTAACACCATTTGTTTCTGAAATGTTTTGTTTCTTATTGCTTTTCATTTAGATTCTCATTCATTTTATTTTGTGATTTTTCCAGTTTGTTTTTGTTGTATTTATTTTGTTTTTGTTGCTGATTTTTTCAAACTCCTTAATATTAAAGTCCTTCAAGTGTAACAAACTGTGGTAAAGCAAGTTCTCATCAAGTGTTACATTTTTTTTTACTTTGCGTTGCTTCCTTTAAAAGTCTTGACGCCTTGTTGTGTTCTTTTCAGTCGCTGGCTTTACTAACATTGCAGTGACTGTGAAATGAGCGGGGGGGCGTAGGAAGAATTAGTCACAAGTATTTGGTCTAAATAATCACACAATTTGAAATATATTTGCGTGTGCTGGTTGTCAAATCTACAACAACAATATTTATCAACGTTCCAAACAAGCACAAGCACACACAATTATAAAATGGAGAAATATAGGCTCACACACATACATACATATTTGCAGTAATAAACAGGCTTCTATAATTGTGAACACAACATTATATTGTCTCTGGCAAATCATATGAACAAATATTTTTTATTTGCGCACTATGGGACGGAAACAAACACAATAGTTCTTGCAATTGAATCACACTCAGTGAAATACTTTTTCTTCTAAAGAGTTTTGTTGTTTGCAGAGCGCCATATAAGCTGATATGACTCATTGACAGTTTTCAATTGATATGGGCTTAATTTCGTTTCAATAATTGTCTCAAATATCGGTAAAATAATGAAGAAACTTTGAACACAACCATCGAGAAAACCAATTTTTCATTTATAAACTGCAGTTGAATTGAAGCATATTTGAATCGATTGACTTTAAAAAACTCACTTGATTACGATATGATAACATTATCAACGATTATCATGTGGAGGTTACGCACTGCCAACTCTTAAGGAATACTACGGTTCACTACACTCATTATAACACCACAATAAATTTTTATTATAGGTGCTGTCCCGAGGCAACTACTGATGACAACCACATAATCCTAGATTTTATTACACCAGTACAATCCGTTGCTTAGCTAGATTAGGTTAAATCGAACACCATAGATGACTAGGGTCCTATAAGTTCTCATTTTAAAACCGATAGTATCTATCCGTCATACATACCTATCCGTATAACTCCTGCCTGGCAACTCACTGTCACTCTAAGGCATCATGTATACACTATCTCAGGATCTACAGGGTGGCTGATATATAATGCAACAAAGTAAAGCGCTACATTTTTTTAATATTTTTTTTTATATTTTATTGTTCAAAAGCAAAAAATGTTGGAAATAACATCAAATTTTAGAATCAGTTTAGATTTGTTCGAATTGGCCACCTTTGATACGAATTATGGCCTTCAAACGGCCGACAAAGCCATCACAGGCTGCACGAAAGTGTCTCTGCGGTATTTTGGCCCTTCCCGGCGAAGCGCCGTCTTGAGATGATCGACACTTTGGTATTTTTTAGTGAGAACCTTACTCTCCAAAATGCCCCAGGCGCAAAAGTCCAACGGATTGTGATCTGGAGATTTTGGTGGCCATTGTGCGGTAGAAATGAAGCGAGGAACCTCCTTTTTAAGCCATTCTTGGTTGACGCGTGCTGAGTGCGTGAGGTGCTGAGTCCTGTTGGAATGTCCATGGTCTGCGGCCGAAATGTTTGTCTGCCCAGGGCTTCAATCCTGTCTTTAAGATATTTTCAAAATTCGGCATTTATTTTGACCCCACGGTCGATGAATACGAGCGGGGAGCGACCATCGGCCGGTACGGCGGCCCACACCATTACCATCGGCGGTGCTTGAGTTCTGGTATCCAATCGCAGGTGTAAATTTTCAGCTGACCTCTTTGGCAAGTAAACCCGATCATTTTGTTTGTTCACAAACTGCTCAATTTGGAATGGCTTCTCATCGGAGAAAACCAAATTCGGTAACTGGCCACTTTCGTGCAAGTGAAGTAACTCCTTGGCTCTTTCCAGTCTAACTTTTTTTTGTCCATCGGTGAGCTCTTGCACTTTTTGGAACTTCAATGGCTTTAGTCCAAGCTCATTTTTCAATATGTGTTGCATCCGTTCTCGCGATATGTTCAGCTCACGAGCAATTTTTCTACCACTGCGGCGTGGATTTCGATCAAATCTGTCTTTCACTTTTCGGATCGTTTCTGGTGTTGTTACCGTTTTTTTTCGTCCACTTTTTGGACGCGATGCAACACTGCCAGTATCACGGTAACGAGCAATGGTACGAGAAACAAAGGATTTATTCACATTTAAATGCTGGAGGGCACTAACGATAGCCACCTGTGGTTTTCCAGCCAAATATAAAGCAATCACACTATCACACTTGAATTCCATCACGAATAACTTTTTTTTTGAATACAATAGATCAAAATGCTTTTGTAAGCTTGTAAATAATAAAATGAACTCTCACTGGAATAAATCTGTCAGCTGTCAGACGAGCGGTTTACAAATGATAACAACCTGAAGTTGGTTGCAATACATATCAGCCACCCTGTAAAGGCCACTTTACTGTCTGTTAAGATGGATATCTGGAAGTCGTCATAGTCTAGTAGGTTGTATGTTGGCTTATTAGACGTGGGCCATGGTTCAAATCCCAGGTCAGACATCTGCAACAAAAGGAAATATGAAAAAATATTTCTTCGGCGACTTCCTCTCAGCAGATCTTTGGCAAAAACTCTTGAGGATAAATAAAATTAGATATGAAAAGTTTATCAAAAAAAAATAATCTGTCATTCGGAGTCCACTTTAAACTGTAAACACAAGAATAAAATTAACATACACAACATAAGTGGTATGAAAAGCTAGGTTGTAATCCTAACAGATGGGTTGTAATGACCAATTATGTTATATTTGTAAATATGCATTTATCATTAGCCTGTATAGCCATTACATCGCGTTGTACAGTTTTACAGTAAACAAGGATAAAATTTCGATAGAATAGTATACGAATTTCAAAACCAGTTCTAGTATAAACTATCTTGCCTGTATTCCAACACAAGGCACTGCAGAAATAGAGGCCATCCATTGAGTGTTGGTCTAAAAAAAAAAGGAATAAGAACACATCTTTTCTCAAACTGAATAAGGAGTTACCATGTAGTAGAAAAACAGGAAAACGTGATTAATTTATTATGTCTTCCACAAGATTTCTTGGTAGCTCTTATAATTTTTCGGAGATCATATTCTTTATTAGGTTAATGAATTAGTCAATCGACATATTTAACATTCATGACTTATTTCATTATACGCTGTGTTCCTGCTGAATAGATAGGCACCTGGATTGCAACAGACGGTGCGGGTCTTCTTAAGTTTGTCTTATAACTTAAATCTTAACCTCAACAATCTCAGGCAGGTTTCTAGTTATAATACAGCAAACTTGCATACAATCGTGTATTTATTGCTCATAGATTTCCCATCAGATGCACTGCCCTATAGAAACCATTGAGAAGGAAAAATGTATGCAAGAAAATAATTTATTGCCATTCTATGTTTAAGTTAGTTTATGTTGTTTTAGTTCCTTAAAAATTTTGCGATTTCTTTCGGCCGTCATAGTTATAGTGATTCGCTGAAAATGTCATCAAATCATTTCATTTTATTTCCTTAATCCAGTCTCATATGCACTGCATTCGCTAGCCATGGCAATCAAACGGTATGACTTACAAATGCTATCTCAGGTTCGGGAGTGGCACATTTCTAATTAAGCACCGTTTTCTACCCTGGTTCATTAGTCTAGTTTCAAATTGAGCCGGACATTCAACCAAAAAGTACTGTAAAAATATTTCCAATCTTACTCACTCAAAACATATACTACAGCAATACATAAGCTCTTTCTCAGCAGACTACATAATAAAATTCCCATGAAAAGTTTCTCAAAAATCCGTCGTACGGAGTCGAATTTAAACTGTAGGTTCCGCCACTCATGTCTAAAATTAACGCACACAACATAAGTGGTGTGAGAAGCTAGGTCGTTATCCTGAGTGAAGGGTTGTAATGACCAATTAAGTAAGTAAGTATATAAATAAATGAAATGCATGGAGAGCTAGAAGCCAATTCCATGATTCACGTGATATTTCTAGACCATCATGCTAGGTCTCCAACAAGCAAGAAAGACTAGGAGGTACTGTTGGACTTGATCAATCAGTATGAAGTGGCTTTAGAATTTCAACCTTAGAATATGAGTGGATGGAGTCCACTCATATCACGGAATCATATACGATATTCATCGGAATCATGTGCAGGATATTCTTGTTAACAACACGGATCTCTGGAACTTAATCAATGACGAATATAATAAAAGTAAAAAATGGAAGTGAATCCACAATGTTATCAGGATGATGCCTTAAACACTGTAATTTTACATGGAGATGTGCAAAAATTTTATACAAAGTGGGGACTCTGTGGAAGCCATATGCTCCTAAGAGGAGTAATGGCAAAAAATTCATCAATTTCAATTGTACAATGATAAAATAATTTTAGAAACGAAAAGTGTCTAGTACTCAAGTATTTAGTTTGTTGTCCTCCTAGAACGAAAGTTAGTGGTTTCAAACCTCAGCTCAGACATCTTAAACAATACGAAATATGAAAACAAATATTTCTTTTGGCGACTTCCTCTCAGAAGACTTCTGCCAAAATCTCTGGGAGTAAATAAAATTGTGATGAATCTGTAGCTCAGAGTCGAATTTAAACTGAAGGTCTCGCAACTAATGGATAAAAACACAACATGGGTGTATGTCTCTCATGTTCCAGCCTGCTTTGAAGGACAAATGCACCAGAGTCCTTTTTGGCTCTTTTATGGGTAATTAGTGGACTCTGTTTGATTGGAGGTATGCTTAAACATACCAATTGTTCAAATTAAGACCAAAGTGGGTTTTTTTTTTAATGAGTAAGAAGTATAATCCAGGTAAATATATATTCCTCCTTATAACACTGGTCTAAAGGATGATATAGATGCAGGTAGGATTTGACAGCAGTAGTGGTTGATTCTAAAAAAATGTACGCATGGCGCGCACGACAAACTGAATAAGGACTCGGAACGACAGATTTTTGAGTAACTTATGATGGAAATTTTATTAACTCTCAGAGTTTTTCGCAGAAATCTGCTGCTGAGACAAAGTTCTCGAAAGAAATATTTTTTCATATTTCGTATTTTTGGAGATGTCTGACCTGGGGTTTAAACTAGTAACTTTACGTCTAATAAGCTAATGAAGTGTAACTAGAGCGAAAGGCAGCGTTATCAGTGGGTAGTGATGTACGTATAAACACCAGTGGTGTTGTCGAGCCGGAACGCTCCGGAACCTCGTTCCGGTATTTCCTTTTTGGACAGGAACGCGTTCCGGAACTAAAGATGATTTCTGACAACGAGAATTGGCTGACGTTTTGAAAAAAAAAAAGAAAAGAATTGCTGATTTTTTTTCTAATTTTTGACGAATTTTTATATGTATTTTTATAAACAACGGTTTGAACAGAACCGGAACAAAAACCGGAACAAACCGGCTTGTTTTTCCGAACCGTGAACCGGAGGATTATCATTATCCCCCCCGTCGTTAAATTTGGGACATGAGACCGCACAAAGCGGCCGCCTACCCAGGATCGGCCCTGTCTATATAACAATACCACTGATAAACACTGTTGGATTATGTTCACGCTGGAAGTTTGTACTCAAAAAGATCCTGTAGTCAAATTAATAGCGAAAAAAACAATTTCTTTTATTTTAATTTTCAATCCTCATATCCATGGGATATTTTCGATTTAAAAAAAAATCCTAACAATAGTTTGGGTATTACTTGCCTTCACTGAACTATTTCCCTTGGAAAGAGCGTCTATTGACAATTTCTTACAAAAATCCTTCTGATATATTTTTGTAAAATAAAAACTTCCCAAATTATCAACTTTCAGTTTCTCTACATTGAACCACATTCAGTCTGTGATTGTGATCCACAGTGCATACGAAAGAAATGTATGGTTAAGGAAGTCAAGAGCCTTTAACACTTGAACTGTTTGTTGTTCTTCTTTCGGTTTATTTATGGAAGTGTGGTTGTATTTGTAAATGTTTATTTATTTGTATTTGTGAGGGTTTTCATATGTGTTTGAACTGTGTTAAATTTATATCTATTGGGGATGTGTGAGTGTATTTGTGTTGCTGTTGCTGCTACTGTTGTTGTTATTGCTGTTTGCAAAGTGGTATGGTGTGGAGTTGATTTCTGTGATTTATTTGCTTTGTTGCCAGCAGTAACTTTTTTCTCTCTCTCTCTCTCTCTCTCTCTCTCTCTCTCTCTCTCTTTCACTTTGACTATATTTTATTTCGAAGAACTCAACGAAACAGCAATTCAACAACAACAAAAACAAATAGCATTTTAAATAGCAGCAAAAAGGGAGAAAAGAAAAGAAAAAAAGAAAAGAAAAAAAGAAGAAAATGAAAAAAGAACAGTTATTAACTTTGTTTCAAAATTGTTTGCACTTACCAAGTGTCGCCTAAAAAAAGGGAGAGAAAAACAAAAAACAATAACAAGAGCAAAACAAACATTATCACAAGAAGTCTAGTAGAAGAATATGGAGTAACAAATTAACAAACGAAAGCCAGGTTATGTACGTCTATTATGTAATGTAATGTATGTATGCCTCTCCTCTCAAAGAAATATTGATGAAGTTGCCATTACGGCAACTCCTCCTTACATTTCATTTCATGGTTGAAGCAATTATAGGACAAATTAAAATTCCACATCTGGAAATTTACACAAAACTGATTAATTGCCCTTAATTGTGAAATTATGATCATGTTTTCTTTAAGAGTTGAATTATATTCTCTCAACGGCAATTGGGATTCTTTTCAAATTCTTTTGAGCCGTACAGTTCTCAAGTATGTGTTCATATGATTCATTCTCATCAACATAGAACCTATAAAACTGGATGAGAATGCAGTTTCCATTCTGAACGAGTGTTCTTTGACGCTGTACAGCTTTCAAGTATGTGTTCGAATGATTCATTCTGAACGTCAGAGAATCTACAAATTGGGTGCGAGGCAATCTACGTATTATGCAAGTATTATTGAGTCTACAGTGGCCTGTCACAACGCCGGTTAACCGTTTTTCCTTAGCTGATAAATGTTTAGAATGTCTCAAAACCATTTGTTCAATAATAATATCCACCACTCTTCCCTCTTGCTGAGGGACACACTTTCAAACAACCCTTTCTGCCACACGTTCAATCATGTGTCTCTATTTTCCTTAATTCGATTTCTTGACATAAATCCCATACTAATGTCTAGTCAATTCTATAAGTGCTAAGTGCTCCGGTGGTAGACTGACAGTATAGCTAAGTCCCGTGCTTTGTATTTTCTATTTAGGCTAAATTCAGCACACCTTTCGATGGCGTAGAATAAAAATACATAGCCACAAATTTCATTATAATCTCAGCATATTCCGTTGTGGAAGCTGTCCGGTCGTCACCTAATATATGTACTTGACATATCTGTATACCAGAAATGATATATTCTTGTTAGTTTGGGTTAAGTAATGTGGCGGACCTTCCTCGAAGTACGAGGTCCACTTAGGCCACCACACTAAGCGTCAAATCCGGATATCAAACATTGCCTAGAGGAAACATAAACGATCAGCAATCTTAATATTAGAGAGTTCGGTCACGGATGTCAGAAAATCAAAACTCCTGCTCCTGTCCAAGGTCCGCCACATGGTCTTGCCACATGTGTATACCATAAAATAGACTCTCTTTTATGACAATTCGCAGCTTCCAGATAACTCCATTCATTTTTGTTACTAAGTCTCGTTGCGGAGGTAAGGCACCTGTGGCGTCACAACGGACCGCTATTCGTGTTAATTTGGTAATCAAAACTGCCACTTCGACTTAACCTCGACTTAACGTCGTTGCGCAGCATTTTCAACCATCATAGGGTCTACTGGCTCCACCACAGCACTTATGTCTATCATAGTGCTCACGTGAAATTACTATAACATTGGTTTCAAATGACTAAACTTAGCCAATTTTTTTTGTTTTCTTGTTATAAAAATGCCCTCGTGGTATTCGAGGATTATTACACCAACAAAAACAAATTGTTTAACTTTTTTCATGTTGAAAAATTTGCTAACTTTACCGACTATACGTTCATACACATGTCGTGTATGTATTTTGCTCAACTAAATTGTATGTAATTAATACCGAGTGTATGAAACGTTAGTTGATGACAGCGCAATCAATCATGCCTGTGACATGTTGGTGTGCTAATGAGACCGAAAAAAAAGAGCGAAAAAAGAATCACCACATGTACAATATTTATTACATAACCAACCCTCGTATAATAATAGTTGGCGTTATAATTTAATGCTTTTAACATAATATTGTTTTCATTTAATTAACAATGTATGGTGTACACCAATACATAGATAAGATAAAAATGATTTAGTGTGATTATATTGGAATTAAAATAAATGAACGAGCATTTCAATGATAATTCCATATTTTCTTTTCAAACCGTTATTAGTTTAACGGAACTAGCTTTACAGTTAAATTATTATCATAAAAAATAACACTTTCGTCACCTGGACCTACTATTTAAGGAACTATTGCCCTCAAATGGAGTATCATTTACCCTAAGACGAAGGGACTGTATTTATTTGTATCGGGTGGGCCATCTATCGATCTAAATTTGAACCATCGGTTATTTGGAATCTGGCAATACATATGTCATTCTATTCTGTCACAAAATTCTGTACATTGTCTCCACTGAACCTAATGAATCGATTTACGTTTGAGTAACGTTGGAATTTATTGGAAATTTATTTCAAAAACAAAAACAATTGTTCGGAAATTACACGAAAATGTCATACAAAATTTGGTCACAGAGAAGGACCAACAATGCTCGTTATACGCAAGTTTATTGCTAATGTTCATGAAACTGGTTTCTTTGTTGATACGACAAGAGATGAGTGTGCTCGTACAGTGCGTACATCCGAAAATTATGAATCTGTAATTATGAGCGTGCGTGAGAATCCATCAACATCAACTCGTTCTCAAGAATTGAACATTTCACGCACAAGTTTACGTCGTTTTTTTTGAAAAGATCTCGGTATGACGTCTTACAAAGCATGATCATCCGCTTGGTTTCGCTTCGCTAGATGAGCCAACGGGATGGAGCTCATTGTCGTCTTGGTGGGTACTTTAATAAACGAAATTGCCGTATTTGGGGCTCAGAAAACCCACAAGTGGTCTTACAGAAACCAATGCACCCATTACGAGAAACTGTTTGGTGCGGCGTGTGGAGCGGAGGCATCATTGGCCTATATGAGGACGGCGCAATCATTAGGCCAGTGGAGACACCTATCGCACCATGATAACCGATTTTTTTGAACCCGCTCTTCATGGTATTGATGTGAACGATGTTCGATTTCAACAGGATGGTGCAACTTGCCTCACATCTGAGGACGGCGCAACCATTACGGCCAATGGAGACACCTATCGCACCTTTATAACATATTTTTTTGAACCCGCTCTTCATGGTATTGATGTGAACGATGTTTGGTTTCAATTTGCCACACATCTCATCCCATAATCGTTTTATTGCGTCAAACGTTTGATGGCCGTTTAATTAGCCGAAATGGTGATGGCAATTGGCCGCCAAGAAGCTGCAATTTGACACCGTTGGACTATTTTCTGTGGGGTGCCGTTAAAGAAAAGTGTTATGCCGACAAATCAGAGACAATTGAGCATTTGGAGGCCAACATTCGTGATGCCATTGCCGAGATACTAACCCAAACACTCTAAAAAGTGCACGAAAATTGGCTCGAACGTATGAGGTACTGTGAGGCCAACCGCAGCGGCCATATGAATGAAATAATATTCCATTTCTAATCGGAATAAATGTACTTCACAACAAAATAATAAATTTTGGAAAATATCAAACCGTTTTTGTTTTATTGCATTTTTAAATTTAAACTTTTAAATCACCCACCCTATAGGAGAATTTCTTACATGTAAGAAATGCTCGTAATTATTCAAATGCAGAATGAAAAGTTTGTACAGGATAAAGTTTTCAATAAATTCTATAGCGTGTGGCGCTACGTATAATATGCGGATATGAAAACAGGAACAACAATAACATTTGCATTAACAGTAGCTGTAGTAAAAAGTACAAAAATAGAAGAAAACTTAAATTAAAAAAAGGAAAACGGAAATGAATATTGGATGAATTAGTTTAAAAACAAAAACAATAACAAACTCCATCTCCAACTACAACAGCAGTGATGATAAATTACGTTTATTTGCAACGAACTAATTATGAAATTAAAAAAGTACATGAAATTAATGAAATTTATAAGAAAACTACAAAAGACACATGGCGGCATTAAGATTGTGTCTGCCAAGTAATTAAAAGCCAAAATCAGATGCGTGCTCACAGTGAGGAGTTTTTCAAATTCTATTTATTTCAATATATGAGTCATGATGTCCTGTATGTTTGATATGTAGATCAACTGTGGAGAAAAATTACTTCAATGCATATAGTTTGCACATTTTACAAACGTCGTATTTGAGTATACGTTTTTCCAATACATTAAATACCGTAGTAAACTTATCAAATGAGTGCCATAATAGAATGTAATCAACAAATTATTAGAATACTATATACTAGGTATTTAAAAGGTTTGAGTTACAAATTTTAAAATGAAACAGCTTTTTTTAATTTTTGAAACGACACAAAAATGTACGACACAAAAGTAAGGTTAGGTTAGCGGGTTCACGGGCAAGTTCACTCGGTGGGCCATATGGTTCATTGCGTTACCCTGTGTGAAGTCAGCCATTTTGTCATGATGCGTTATGAAACCGGCCAGTTCCGTTAGCGGCACGTTCGCCATCATGCCCAGATCTTCAAACATTTTGTCAGCCAAAAACCGATAACGTCTGTTATGAAGTGCAGGGCACTTGCATAAAAGGTGTTGTAACGATTCCGTTTTCTCCACATCATGGCAGCTGCTGTAGTAATCCTTGTGGGTAGATCGAGCTTGTCAACAGCGCAGAGTCCTGTAAAAAATTCCTTTTAGAACCGTTCTCTGGTTCTCCTCCTGTCCACTGCTGGACAAAGCAGTTTTGATATTCGGCAACCAGGTATGTTGGACCACCCACAGTTTTTGTAATATTCCAGGCAGAACTTTGGGGTTTTCAAAGGGAGAAACTGCTTTATAGGAGTTTAGCAAGCCTCTAGAGAATTTAAAGTTACACCACCCAAGAGAGTTATGCAGAGATCGAAACAAATGAAATTATAATTATTTGGACAGAATGATAAAAAGCCTCCGAATTGTTAAGATTCAGCTCCTGATGAAGTGAATGTGCCGTTTTTTGCATCGCAGAACTCGAAACGGGGTAAAGTTTGCACTTTTATAGGCGAAATTTTTATTTTGGCAGCGAGAAAATGGGTGATAAATTCACTAGACAGGGTTAGGAACCTACTATACTGTCGTTCGGAGTCGACTCGTGTATAAAATTAACGCACACAACGTAAGTGGTGTGAGAAGAAGAATAGAAAACAGCGTATGAGTTATAGATCAGTGAGCTCTTCAACATCATATGCATGCGTTGTAAATTTCAAACGCTGGATCAAAAGGAGGTATTAGCGATGAGGTAGTAACTTTTTTTCTAGTACCTGTCTTAGGAGCATATGGCTTCCATAAAGCATTTCAGCCTTGTTTTCGTTTCTTTAATCCATTTTTGTTGTTATCGCTAGGCAGGTGAATGGTCTGCTATAGCAAGTCCTAGGATAATGGGATGCAATCTATCGTTGTCTAGAAACAATACCCTCCGAGTATTTGTTGTTATGGTGGTGGGGAATCTTGCTGATTGTTCTCTCCTACATCTTTTCCCACAAACTTTAGTAAAAGGTGAAAGGTTGTTACAGTCGGCCCAAAATCCATATTACAAAGTGAGTTTTCGGAATGTACTGGCAGATTGGTCCCAAATTCATTCATCCAGTAATGGCTTCATCGCTGAAGTTGATTTTTCGATGAAAATGAGAGTCAACTCCTCCAGAGCATGTAATTGTTTGTGGTCGTCCATGGTGATTTAGTACAAACTGAATAAATGTCAACTAAAATGTCAAATGTTGACAGATGTAGTTTCAATAAGATGGCCGTTATCGGAAGCCCCTGTTGGAAATGATCTTCAAAAAAGTCTTACGCATACTTGCTGTATGTAGTCTGTAAGTAGCGAGTTGGCTTATTAGACATGAGGCCACGGTTCAAACCACAGATCAAACAACTCCAACAAAATGAAATATGGCAAAATATTTCTTCTGCGACTTCCTCTCAGCAGATTTCTGTGAAAAACTCGGAGAGTAAATAAAATTGCTATGAAAAGTTTCTCAAAAAATCTGTCGTTCGGAGTCGATTTTAAGCTAGAGGTCCTGCCGTTCATGTATAAAATAAACGCACACAACATAAGTGGTGTGATAAGCTAGGTCGTAATTCTGACTGAAGGGTTGTATTGACCAATTATGTATGTATGTCCTAGAAAAAGTCCCTTAATGAAATAAAATTTTCTTAAGAACATTTCAATTTTAAGGAATTTCCATAAAAATCTCCTTCTTTGCAATAAAGTGTTATTGGAAGAAAAACTGATTTCCGTATAACCATTCAATGGAAGAGAATTGTTATTAATTGTGTACTGAATTCTTATTAAGAAAGAAAGAATAAAAATATGATAATATTGTGTAAATATTTATTGTTCCTTTAATGAATTGTTCATTTTTATCGAACTGTCTGCTGCTGTTGCTTGTAAAATCTTTCTTGCAGCAAGCAGTTGAAATGTGCAAAATATTCCAGCTGTCATGTGAGTGAGTGTATCACCGTCCGTCATTTAATGGTATACGGAAGTAAAGAAATACGTGGACATGGCAAAAGTTATCGAATTTAACCAGTCGCTGTTGGTTAAAGTGTGTTGTGTCTGATGGCAGATATTTTTGTTAAAGTGTGTTGTGTCTGAGTGATTTTTGTTTTTATCTTGTTTACCTGTTTGTTTGTTTTTAAAAAATAAAACCACAAGTAGAATAATGAACAGAATCAACAGAAAATGAAAGAAAATGGCAGAAGAAGGATATTGCAGAAGTGCACTATAAATGAGGTATTAAAACGGAAATGTATTCATGAAGTCACAAGGCAAACACACGGCACAGCTTGCATCTGCATCTCCATCTGCCAGCCAACCAGCAATCTGCTTTGCTACTCTGAGGAAAAACAGAAAAACAAGTCGTTTATTTAAACTGTCATGGCAACATGTGTTCCTTTATGTCTGTTTTTGTTATTATTTTTGCAAGGATGCATTTTTTCTTCTCCACATTAGTATACAGTTGTGTGTATCCTCTCAGTCTAATGCCTGGCTGGTTGGTATACATATATCACACAGAACAAGCAAACCTCTATGTAAACAAGGATTTCCTTTATTTTACAAATACAACTGAAAATTATAGTTTTTCCTTCTCTGCTTTATTTTTCTCTTTCTCTAGCAGTAGGACATTTATTTTCTTATTTTGATTTCTACTTTGTTTTTCTGCAGAATTCATACATAATTTTCCTTATTTTTTTTTTTTTTTTTGAATTGAAAATAATAGTTCTGACCAATTTTCAAAGGTAATAAGGGGCAATGAATTATGGCTAGCAATTGAAGTGAAAAAGAGAGATCACAGTATCAGCAAAGATCGAATAAAATAAATATATTTGTACATTGAATGCGTACACAGACAGCATAATTCGTTGATATTGAATTCATGCAACATATGAGCTTGTAAAGTATACGAAGAGTATTTCAAAAAAAAAAAATTGATTTGACAACACAATACAATCCAGAACCATTAAGGTCACAATGATTTTGTTTTTATATTTTAAGAGAGCGAAAGGTTTGAACTAGAGCATGACGCTTAAAAACGTGTTCCGGTTGTACCACTTCATATCAAACCAAGTTTACCCTACAGAGCCTCGGTTTAGAGATTGAATTAGAGAAATTGAATCAACAAGCCCAGTTTGAGCGTATTAAAATAACGTTGGCTATCATGGAAATAGCTTCTCTTAGAACTGTATTATACAAGGCATTGTTTACTAGTCTTTAACAGGCTACCGCCAGAAATGTTAACAAAACAAATGGCTGCTAACTTGCTAATAAGAAAGCGCCATAAGAACATGGGAATATAGAAGCTTTGGTCAGACAAAAATCGTGCGTTTTGTACATCTGTATATACCTATTGATCACACGATAACTGAGAGGGTTCAGAGGGTTGGTCGTTTGCATAATTAGTGATATCTACTACCGTTTTCCGATGGTCAGCTTTTACTATTTTTACCATTTGACGGTCTTGGCGGGCAGTAGATTTACGAAGTCGACCACTTCCTCTTTCTTTCCACGACATTTGTTTGACGATATGGCGATGAAATCGGACAAACTATTGATTTGTTGATATTAAATTGATGAGCAACTTCATTCATTGATTTGCCTCTTTTTGCCAAAGACCATACAATTGCAAATTTGCTATCTGCTGACAGCTGTTTCTATTTTAAAATTCACAATTTTCCAAGTTTTCATTAAACTTTTATTTTAATTCCTCTAGTTGATCTCCTTTTACCTTTACCACATTGCGTTGCATTTTTTTTTCTCGCTAAATTTTTTCACTTTTTTTATAAATCGAAAAGAAAATAACTAGAAAGAGAAGCAAACAACGCTTAATGATACCTTTTATTAAAATTTAGAAATCAATGAATAAAAAAAACAAAAGTGGAGTGAAATTGGATAACGTTATAAGTTTTGAGCCTCGATTCAATATCATACAACATAGCGTTGCATTTTTTTTTCTCGCTACTGTACATCAGAGGAGTGGACGTGAAAAAGATAAGAATGTATGATTAATACCATACACTAATGGTGTGTTTACATCATGTTGATAGGCATGAGACCCATGATTGATCTCCTATCCTTCATTCTACCTACCAAATAACCAATTTGTTACTGCGTTATGTCGAAGAAAAGTATGCCACTCCGATTCGTGTTCCAGCATTATACTAAATGTATTGAAGACTGAACTAAGAAGTGATTTAAAGATAACAATATAAATATGCTAGACTGGCTCTTACTATCTTCAGCTCTTACTCCGCTGGAGAACTGGGAAATTGGTGTCCTACAAATTGTGATATGCTTTCGGACCTGATATACTGGATTAGATATGACAAAATCTTGTTGAGCACATGCTTAGATGATATCTACCAGTTTTAAACAACGTTAGAACTTAGATTAGCGAAAAGTTATTGTTATATAGTGGCGGAGTGGTGTGGTATTCAATACAGCCTGTCTACAAGTCTAGAAAGCCGGATTCGAATCCCAATGGATTTGAAAAAAAAATAAAAAAATAAAAAAATAAATAAAAAAAATAAAATAAATAAAATTACACAATGCGACAAAAGAAAAAAAATGAAATACACCCAGCTAATGACATAGTTTAAGTTGTGAGTTTTGTTGAGTAGAAATCAGAAATATTTTTTATCTTTCTTGAACCCTCCAAACTTGTTTTATTTGACAAAAACTGTTTTTATGGACTTTAAGCACAAATTTATTGATTACTCAAACATTTCTGAACCGATGTCCAAAACTTAAACCTTATTAGAAAGGAGGGGGCTGGGCCTTTAAAACGATATACGAGTACATACATATATATATTATATCAAATATATGTCTGATTTGATCAAACGAAGTGTCAATCTATTCACAAGATAATACACTTTCAGAATGTCATTACTTATTTTAAATTTTTTAATTAAATTTTGCAATTAAGAAAAGCTAAACTTGAAAAATTGAGAAAAAATCATATTCTCCAAGTTTACCCGAACAGAACTCATAACATGTAAGTTTGAACCATATGCTTATGTATACCATTTTAAAAGCTCATCTGTTTCCTTTTCAAAAAACCTTGAATTTTGAAAATAGGTTAAAAAATATTTGGGTAATCAATAATTTTGTGTGAAAAGACCAAAAATACAGTTTTTGTCAAATAAAATAAGTTTGGAGGGTTCGAGAAATTGTATAAAAAAAATATTTTTGAATTCTACTCAACAAAACTCACAACCTACACTATTTTATTAACTGTCGCACCGTGTTATTGTTCGTCTTGGTTTTCGAATTTCAAATTAATTAGCTTCACCCCCTCTAATAAATCCATCTTAGAAACCCCATTGAAATGAGAAAAGAATAAAATCACAGGGAGGTCAGGTAGTGCCGCTACTTAGCGGGAAAAATTAGAAGTCAACGATCGGAGGGCATTGTTTCTAAACAACGATATATGGCAGCACCATTATCGTAGGACTTGCTACACCAAAACAATCACCTGCCTAGCTGGAACAACAATACATTAACGAAACGGAAACAAGGCAGAATAATAACCAACCGGAGGATATGAAAACAACAGCAGACAACCGGATAAGATGGAAAATACTGTATGGCAGCCATATGCTCCCAGAGGGTAATAAAAACCAATTGTTATATTATTATTCTATTTATAACTATTTTGACAAGAAAATGGTGTGTCCTTATTTTTTCTAAAAAAAAATATTTAATAAAAATAGTAAATCTACAAATCCGTAATGAATTTTCTTTCTATGACATATAAGCTAAGGATAAGGGCAGTACATGTAGACAATTTTCTCATTTTAATTGCAAACTTTCTTACTTAATTGGTCATTACCACCCTTTAGTCAGGATTACAACCTAGCTTCTCATATCACTTATGTGTGTTTATTTTAAACACAAGTACCGAGACCTACAGTTTAAAGTCGATTTTCTTCACATTTTTCATTACAAATAAAAAATATAAGTTTGTATTTTTTAATATATAAAAATTTAGTATATTTGCAAATCAAAATTAATATTATATCAATAATACTCGAGAGCTCGTTTTTGGGACTTTGTATATATGTAAATATGTATTATTTTATACTAGAGTTTATTATAGTAAAAAATTGTTATATGTTGTAAATAAATAAACTTTAAAAAAAAAAAAAAAAAAAAAAACAGTTTAAAGTCGACACCGTACGACATATTTTTGAGATACTTTTCATAGCAATTTTATTTATTCTCAGAGTCTTTTACCTAAAGAGTTGAGAGGAAGTAGCTGAAGAAGTTTTGGAATCTTTCTAGACATGATAAAAGAATAATTGTTTAATTTTTTAATGTCTAGGCCCTTATTATCATTTTCTTTTTAGTCTTGCCTGTGCCTAGTGATTAAAACTGCAACGAAAGTATAAACAAAATCAAGATGAATTTCTTCTTTTCAGTTGTAATATTTCATCCATTTTTTCTTCTTCCAGGCTTTAATAAATCAATGAATAATTCTCAAGATGATGTTTTTTTCGTTCTTGTGATTTTTTGTTTGCATGCAGTTCTTTCTGTGAATATGTAACTGAGGATATATGAAAACGAATGAGAAAGCACCTGTGCAAATGAAAAAGAAAAACTATTGAATGCAAATCCTTTGCCAGGACATTCTGGTATTGTGTAAATTGGCGAAAATATTAGCAATCATCTCTGAGAGCTTCGCATTAATAAATGAACAGCAATAAAAAGGCAAAGTAGTACACAAAAGATCTGCAATAGGGAAGATAAAAAAAACCAAAATTTTGCAATTTTATTTACACTGGAGGGTCGGTTCATCATTCAATTGGAAAGTGATTTAAATTTTCAAATTTCTTAAAATTTTCCAACATCTGATTATAATTGTGACTTAACACCCCGCCTGCGTTCAGTTTAGACTCCTTTATACAGCCTTTATGGCACAATTAAAAAATGTTAAGTATTCTGCTTCTGTGTTCTCCATTGGAAATTCCTTTGTTTGTGAAAATTTGTTTTGCCTTTTTCTCTTTGTGAAAAAGTGTTGACTGACCATTTCATTGATTTCCGCTTGAATGTATCAGCATATTTGTGCCAGTTAGTGCATTCAAAGTCTTCATCCGTAATATGGAGACTTTGTTTGGTTTTCAAGTACTACCAGTAACAGCATTAGAACATCAATAAGCTGCATCATCAAACAGTTAATTTACAAGGCAATTTTGCCACAAACTCACGAATATTTGCGATTTTCGACAAGGACTTCTATTATGTGGCGAATTAAATTGTTACAAGATTTTTGCGGCTGCATTTGTGTTCTTCTTGTCAAGATTTAACAAAGAAATTCAGTGTAGAATTGAATGTTTGTGTGTAGAAAAAATGAAATTAAAACGGCAACAATTAAAATCGACAGATAATCAACAGTTTTTGATTGCTGCTACGAATATTCATTTGTTTAATGCTTTAATGAGGACCAGAAAGGGAAAAAACCCTTTTTTTGATTAAACATTTTTTCTTCCCAAAATTTTTCGTCTTTATCTAAGGAGATATTAGAGGATATAATACAAGTCACCCCTCAATTTCAATACAAAAGTTTGGCTTTCTTTTGGTATGTGGAAATTCTTGTACACATAAATAGCTTGAAATTAATGGATGGATGAAATTGGGAGTAGTGTTTGTGAACACTAGGTTTGAATCTCTTTATAGTATCGGGTGGGCAATCTATCGGTTTAAGCTTAAACCATCGGTTGTTTCGAATCTGGCAATACTTATGTCATTCTATTCTGTCACAAAATTCAGTTTCTTATCTTCACTGGACTTAATGAATCGATATACGTTTGAGCAACGTTAGGATTTACTTAAACAAAGACAATTGGTCGGAAATTGGACGAAAATGTCGTACAAAATTTGGTCGCAGAGAAGAACCAACACTGCCCGGTATTCGAAAGTTTATTGCTAAAGTTCGTGAAACTGGTTTTATCGTTGTTGCACCAAGAAATGGGCGTGCATGTACACTGCATACACCCGAAAATATCAGAGTTGTGGCTGAGAGTGGGCGTAGAATCCATCGACATCAAATCGTTCTCAAGAACTGAACATTTCACGCACCAGTCTACGTCAAATTTTGCGAAAAGTTCTCGGTATGACGCCTTGAAAATTTCAATTGGTTCAAGAGTTAAAGCCACATGACCATCCGTTTCGTTTTCCTTTCGCTTGAGGGACCAACTGCATCTGATGAATCTCATTATCATCTTGGTGGGTACGTTAAGAAGCAAAATGGCTGTAATTGGGGCTCAGAAAATCCATATGTGGTCTTGCAGCCACTACGAGTCACTTTATGGTGCGGCTTGTGGAGCGGAGGCATCATTGGACCATATTGATTTGAAAATAAGGATTGCACAACCATTACAGTTAATGGAGACACCTATCGCACCATGATAACCGATTTCTTTTGTACCCGCTCTTCTTGGTATTGATGTGAACGATGTTTGGTGACGACTGGATGGTGCAACTTGCCACACATCTCATGTCACAATCGATTTATTGCGTCAAACGTTTGATGGCCGTTTACTTAGCCAAAATCCTGATGTCAATTGTCCGCCAAGAAGCTGTAATTTAACACCGTTGGAGTATTTTCTGTGAGGCGCTGTTAAAGAAAAGTGTTCTGCCGACAAACCATAGACAATTGAGCATTTGAACGCCAACATTCGTTATGCCATTGCCGAGATACGACCCCATGCACACGAAAAAGTGCATAAAAATTGGTCCGATCGAATGAGGTACTATGAGGCGATAGCCATATGAATGAAATAATATTCCATTTCTAACCGGAACAATTGTACTTGACAACAAAAAAAAAAAGTACTCCTAAATGTATAATCCACAGTGAGTCTCTGCTTCATTCTTTCCAAGGTGTTACTATGTATTGGATAACTGTAATGTAATCATAGGCCTTGGTTTGTCCTTCTGCTATAAGCCAACTTCGAATATTTTTTTGTTGTTTTTTTTTTATTTTCTTTTTATTGCAGTTTTAGTTCTTATTGCAATTCTACGAGTATTTGCGCATTTTTAAGTATGTCGTTAACAACACGAAATCTTTTTTGAAACACCTGCTCCCTTTAACCACTTTAAAGTGGTTTTAAGTTAAAAACTTTAATGTTTTAAACTAGCATACAGACACACACACACACTGAGCAAATTGAAGTTAAATTTAACTGCGATGGATTTTGTCTTGAAAACGCATATGAACAGCTGGTAATAACAGAATATTCTCTACGAATTTAATCCGTAATAATCTAATAAGTAAACGTAACAAAAACTCAACTGTACTTTTACTCTTTGCTTTGTTTTTTGTTGTTTTTGTTCTTCTTTATATTTTCATAAGAATCATAGAAAAATATGCCGGTTTTTTTTATAGAATTTTATAACGAAAAGATTTAAAATAAATGGAAATATTCTATTGCCTGCTTGCTAGAGAAGCATTTTGAAAAACCATTACCATTAAAATGCCATATTTATGTATGTATGTAGACTTTTAATATTTTTATTCCAGTGAATGAATGCTTTTTCTCATAAAAAAAGAACAATAAACGAAAACTAGAAAATATGCTCAAACACAATATTACAAACATATTCAAAATTTTCACATTTTTGGAATATGAAAAAATAAAGGAAGTAATGCCTGCACAAAATAAGCTGAGGCAAATATGATAACCGTGGCCTCTACAGTTTAAACAGCGGGTGTTTGATCCACTAAGGCAGGTCACTTTATATGTATAAACATGTGTTGGTTGTTGTATGTAGTAATATTTTTCAGTAGATGGCGCTACATGATGTTCCTAAGATTAATTTTTTCATGGAAGCCTACTTCTTAGATGGATTATTTGGAGGCGGATTGAAATGTCCATGGGCATGGGAAGATTTGGTAGAGAAATATTGTTTCTCAAACATGAAAGTAAGCCTACATGCTATTTGAGATCCAAGAGCATCGATGATATCTCAGCCACATTTTGTTTTTTTTTTTAAATTTATAGCTAGGAATCCCTTAACGAAATGAAAGAAAGTTTAATGCCATCTTATTGCAACTCCATGTCATTGGTGTCCAGATCATCGAATTCAGGCAAAAAGAAGTTGGTAATTAATGACCTATAAAGCTTGCCGTTGACAGTGATGGACTGCCCAACCAAAGTCGTCCTCTATGAAATATGAACCGACGACACCGTCAACCCGAAATCCACCCCAAAAAGTGAATTTTTCGGGTTACATTGAACGCTCTTGTATCTCAGTTGATATAGTTCATGTACGCATTCAACAAGAAATGCGCATCATTGCTGAAAATGAGGGTCAGATGCCGACTGCTAATTCAGGTCATTCAGCAAACTCACGTTGTTGTAATTTGAATTTTATAGGAGAGCAGGCTTATGTTTCGATGCAAAAGTTGTCAAGTTGTGTTCTGCATACTCTCACAGACAGGGGTAGTGATTGTTTTCGAAAGATGTTCCATTTCGCCGATGCACGGATGTTGATTGATCGTTTGTTACAACTGTATGATAGAATTTATCCACCACATTTCGACAAGAGAACGGTTCGCACTCTAACAGAACTTCCAACGGGACACTGCGCTATTTCGCTGACAAGTTCGGTCTGCCACCTCATGATTACTGCAGAAGCTGCCGTGATGTGGAAGAAACGGAATCGGTACAACAACTTTTATGTGAGTGCCCTGCACTTTATAATCAGACGTCATCGTAACAGATGAGTCATGAGTAACAGAACGTTTTAAGACCTGGGCTGCGTGACAAAACAGGCAAGATAAATAACAACTAATTTGACAGATGTGCCTTCATCAAAATGGCCATTATCAACCATCAAAGTACGGAGATCGCTGTTGGAATATCCGATGGAACTAAACAACTACAGGTGAAGTAATCTTTACTCAACGTAAACTCTTTATCGTTTCTATACCAGCAAAAGTCAATAAAAAACGTTTTAAAAATACTTTAATTAGCATGAAGTCGTTTAAATAGGTTAATAATTTCTACAGTTAACAAGATTTATTTCTTTGGTTTCACAACTCCGATTATTTCTGTGATGACCTCAGCTGAAACAAAAAAAAAATTGATTTTTTCGTATTTCCCGAACTGACTTTTAAAAAACCTAAAATCAACATACAAAACTTACCTGTTTATGGCTCAAATTGCGTTTCGCAGTGGAATCCACTATTTTCACAATTTTTTTGTTTGAGAAGTGAAATGTTGCACATCCATCACGTTTACTGGTAGTGCGGCATGACAATGGATAAAAACTATTCAACGTAGTCAACGTTTTACTTAGATTTGCATATCAAAAAAAACAAAAAAAAAACAACAAATATGTTGAAATGGATGGAAAAAACTGAAATTGAAATGTATACACGGAATATATGGCGAAATAACAAATATTTCTCGCTCGCTTTTTTATTCCGAATGGTCCCTGCTGGACTATTCTCCGCTGAAAATTTAAAGTCAAAATGAATAAAAGTGGGGAAATGCATAAACCCTGCCAACAAACAAAGCCAATGAAAATTCTAAAAAAAACACGAATGGATGGATGAATGGGCTGGCTATTTTTTTTTTTTTTTTTCATTTCTATTATTATTTAGATTTTCCCTGGCGTTGAATTTTCATTTTCGTTTAGGCATAGAAATACGAAACATTTTTAATAATTGGGTTAAAATATCCAAAAGCTGTTGCTCTAATGCAATTGTTCCAATGAAGTTTTTTGTTTCTTTTTTTTTTTTTTGTTACTTTTGTAGGCAAATCTATGGTAAATCCCTAACTGAGAACAGCTCAAAATGTAAAAGCCATACGTAGTAGTGTTGTGTATTTTTTATATTAAAAAGTGATGAACTAAAAAAAAAATTGTGCATTTTGCAAATAAAATATTAGAATTGAAAAACAAAAAAATGAAAAGCTTTTATTACAATATTTTATTTGCAATCAACGAACTTATATTTTAAACGTTTTTAAAAGGGTAAAAATGTAACAATATGTTTTGGGTGTCTTCTTGTTATTCAAGCGGGTAATGTCGTAATCTCCTAGTGTGAGGGTCATGTGTTAGATTCTAACCAGAAAGTCTGGTCTATAACACTACACCGCCCATAAGGTCTTAGTTACTTAGCCCTTAACGATTAGATTTTAATCATTTCACGACCATAAAATTATAAAAATGTAACAATATGTTATGGGTGTCTTCTTGTTATTCAAGCGGGTAATGTCGTAATTTCCTAGTGTGAGGGTCATGTGTTAGATTCTTACCAGAAAGTCTGGTCTATAACACTACACCGCCCATAAGGTCTTAGTTACTTAGCCCTTAACGATTAGATTTTAATCATTTCTCGACCGAAGTGATCATTTTGTCTATTTTGGAAGATTCATTATTATCAAGTGACCATATGTAAAGAATGTCGTTTCGAATACACCCCGCTATCGAATGAAAATGTAAATACGCATCTTGAGAAATAATTAAAAGTAATATAACTCCTACTCGGTTCTTTAGTTCTTCAGATTTTTTGAATTTTCGGTTTAGGACATAAGGAGTGCGCACGAAAAAAACTGGACTTACACTTTTCGTTATAGAAATAAAACTAAGTGGCGGATTTTTTTCGTTTTATATTTCAATTAAAGTAAATAATTTTTGAATTCTTTTGTGTATAAAATTTTTTTCTGACAAATGTCTCAGAGCATCCAACTTTTTGAGCCACTTTTCTTCCAGACATGTTAGGGTGTTTTTTGAAAAATACGTATTATTTTACTTGCTTTGTTTTGGTCGGCAAATCCTTTTTTTCTTCCACTTCCACGCTTTCTCTCAATACTTAAAGACTCCTTGTATTGTTTTATTCTTACCTTAGAAACTGTTTTTTGGTTAACACCTGCGAGCCTAGCAATCGTTTTTTGTAAGCGGCGCGGTTTTTCATTGAAAATTTCAATTATTTTTTTACGACATTCTTGTTGGGTGCCCATTTTCAAAAAACTAATTTTGCTATTGCAATGAGATTTAGCACGTGGATTTTGAAACAGATGACTAACAAAAACAATGTAACGGTATTCATTTTTTTCAATTATGATAAAAGTTATAAGCTTAAAAGTAGGCCCATTTTTTTTTGTGAGCACTCCTTATTTGTCCCTGTTGTCGTTAATTTGTAATTATATTGTAATTAATAGATTAGTTAATAGATGGAGATGTTTTTTAAGAAATGATTATAAAATTTCACTGTAACCAAAAACATAGAAATCAAGGTGAAAAGTTTGGTAAACTTTATTTACTTATTAATTTTTTCTTCTTTTGTTTAATAAAATAAAGAATATAAATAAATACCCACATTTATGGATTTTATAAAATATATTGCGCCAAAAGAATTTCAACGTATTGAACTTTGTACAATGGGGGCGGCAGAAGCAGGCACAATGCTGAAATTAATTTATGAACCATAGTCTGTTGGCATTTTGCGGTTCATGTACATGTTCATTCGTGGAATATAATTTTTTTCTTTACGAACATTTATGCTACTTCAATTCCATTTTTTTAAAGGGCATTCCGAATAAAATTGTTTTTCAGAACTGAAATTGAAGCTATACAGAAACAAAATATGGTCACAGTGTTTGGTAACTTAAAATTGGAATTGTTTGTGTTGGGTTGGGTTGTTTAAAACTAATTTTAGTTGATCATTATAAAAGAAAAATATAAACAAAAATGTTGAATATTAAACGGCTCACTTTTTCTCTTTCTTGCTTTTTAAAGCACAAATGGAATTAAAATGCCAAATAATTTCAATAAAACATTCGTTGTAAATAGACAAAGCATTTCAGGAAAATGCATACAGATTTGATGCTACATAAGAACTACATGTTCGCATAGAGATAAGGCCTATTCAATTAGGCTAAGTCCGGTCTTCAACTTAATGTTCACATAATGAATCTATTTTTCCCTCACTACGTTACATACCTACATGATGGACTACTACAACCCTTCAGTCAGGATTACAACCTAGCGTCTCACACCACATATGTAGTGTGTGTATTTTTATACATAAGTGGCGGGATCTACAGTTTAAAGTCAACTCCAAAAGACAGATTATTATTTTTGGAGATATCTGACCTCGGGTAGAACAGTGGCCTCACACACTACCTAGTAGACGTCGGCGACAACGATATTTATGACAAAATTTTGGATTCTGAAATTATGGTAGCTGGAATCAAATTATGGGTCAATATCTTATCAATTTAAACGTAAAGTTTACAATATTTGTGTGTGCATACATGGGTACATTGATTTTTGTTTTATTTTTTAAATCTTTCAAAACAAGTGAAAAGTGTCGGCAATCATTTCATTATATACACTTTTTTGGAAGATCGGACTGTGTATCAAACAAGTTCTGGCTTAATTCAGGGTGAACGCAATGTTGTGATGTATCTACAAATTCGGTTTTATTTTTTAAGTGTTCTACGTACGTTCTTTAAATTTCAGTCGCATATTTTGCAGATTATATACGGAAGGACTTTGATAATGGCCATCTGTCAAATTAGTTGTCAATTATTCCGTCTCTTATATCAAATCACCATGAACGAACATAGAAAACGACATATATTCGCTGAATGGGCTCTGCAGCGGTTGGCGTATGACTCTCATTATCATCGGAAAAGTGGACGATCTAATTTACATGTGATTCAAGAGCCTCCAAGCATCCCGAAAAGGTCACTGTTTGGTATGGACTTCAAATTTCTTTGAGAACGGCAAGCACTACAGGTCAATGACTACCACCAACTTTATTTCTCCTGAATTGTATAATATTAATACCAACGGTATGTGGTTTCAACAGGACAGCCGTACGTGCTACAAAGCGCATACTACATTAGATATTCTGCACGAATATTTCGGGGGCATGGTCATGTCACAAACCACAAACTGCAGCATTCTTCAAAGCCAATATAACCCCCATCATGCGTCAAATTCAGCCTAATTTTTGCGCCAGAGGCATGGAAATTAAGACATTTCAAATGCGCTCTAACCAGAGAAGCGGTGACAGACATTGGAACGCTTTTATATTGGATTCATAATGGCATCTGTAGGTCTTTAAAACGAATGAAAATGTCGACAATATCACACACACATACATACATACATACATAAATAGTTATTACAATCCCTCTGTCAAGATCACGGCCTAGTTGCGCACACCACTTACGTTGCGTGTGTTAATTTTATCCATAAATAGCGGGACCTACAGTTCAAAATCGAATCCGAACGACAGAATTTATTTTGAGAATCTTCTCATGGCAATTTTACTTACTCTCAGAGTTTTTGCCAGAAATCTGCTGAAAAGAAGTCACCGCAGAAATATTTCTACTCATATTTCGTTTTGTCGTAGGTATTTGTACTGGGATTTCGAACCGTGGCTTCACGTCTAATAAGCCAACACACTACCTACTTGACTATGGCGACTTTATATATCTCACACACACTTGGTTTTATTAAAATTTAAAAACAAGAAGCTCTCAAAAAAGACCCTTTCACGATATAAGTAATTCATTTACCTTCGAACGTTCACCAAACCATTAGGAAATTTAGAGAAAAAAGTTTTAATATGATCGACTCTCTTGCAACAGTATCGGATCGAATGAATAGGGTTAATTTTAACGAATAAAAGACCGTATGATAACCATTGACTTCTAAGGGCAAAATTAATTAATCATGTCAGCAGTAATTATGACAAATCACAAGCTCTTGATGTTCTGGGCATATAGAGCAATGGGTTGTTTGTTAGAGCCAGCATATTTATTTAGTTAGTGTCGTAAGAAGTTATCAAGTTCCTCGAAAGACATGCTTCACTCCATCTGATCGCTAATATTACCACCACTAATATTCGTTTGAAAATGAAATATAACTCTTCTGTATGTGTCTTTGTTTCGAAATCTGTTTTGAAGTTGCCGGACCATGTACAGAAGAAAACGAATGTGCTTATTAACGACATTAGAGTGTCCAATTTAATTGATTCGATAGAGTACCCTCGCAATATATGGCTTGTATTGCACTGTTTGCTACAGAATGTGGTCAAGGAAAATAAAATCTTATTCTCGTAAGAACTACATTTATGTTAGCACATCCGTTTGTAGTTGACTGACCAGTCAGCGTTGCCATTTGCCTAGTTATCTCTTTTTTCCAAGTTTTTTGAGATGCAAAAAAGTTTTCATTAAATTTGTTTTCTAACAAAAGAAGTTTTTTCGAAAAATTCAAACTTTCAATAAATTTAACAATAACACGAAATATTTACATTTTTAAATAAAATATAGGGTATTTTATTAGTCCCAGGCAAAAGAAGCAAAGAAGCACCAATAGAGGGCACCGGTCTCTAGTGTTTCCTTTAAAAATGTTGATACTTTTGTAGAAAACAATTTTTTTTGTAAAAAAATATATGCAGAACTCTCATATGTAGAACTCTCTTCATACAGGATATTTTTCCAGCCCTTGTGCTGACCAACTTCTTCTATGAGTTTGGTAGAATTTGTTCAGCACAGGAACTGCTCAAATGAGTTTTGGTAATTAAAGCTATCACTTCAATCTACCTACCTATAATAAAAGTAGATTCTTTTTTCCTACCTCTATTAACTTCTTTTCCTCGTTCTAACACAGTGCACTACATGAGGAATGTCCCCCTCGTGTTTGTCATGCTAAAACAAAATATTGTGCTTACCATCCTCTTCAAACAATTACAGAGAATGACTTTAAAACTCTCATTGAATTATTTTCTTTTCAGTTTTTGCAGTGCAGTTCCTTTTAAACATAATGATTCTGTTAAAACCCACCAATTCTTTGTAGGCAACATTTTTGAATTTCTCTTCTTTTTTGGGCTCTTAATACACAATCCATGTTGGAATAACCTTAAGCCTTTATATGTATGTTCATATACATTTAACCAATGCATACATGCATATGTATGTGTATATGTGTATTTAAAAGCAAACATAAACATATCTATGCCTGTGTATTGCAATATCAACAATATCAACAACAAATATTCGTATATGTATTCGTGTGCATTTAACGGGAATGAACAATCCGCTGTTCTTGGTTTTTAAGTCATCCTTTATAATGTTGTTGTTGGTTATTGGATGTTGTAGGCTTTTCTTTTACAGACATGAAATTGTTTTTGTTGTTGAATTTCAACAAACCGTTATTGTTGGCAGTTAAAATGGTTCAAGTTTAATAATAACATCTTATATGTGCATGTGATTATAACCATACACTCTGTATAGTTAAAGCCAAAAGTATTCGATAATAATTATTATTGACAATGTCGAGTTTTGTATTAAAGAAATACCAATTAAAGTTATTTTAAATTAAAAACAAGTCTATTTAATCTTAGTATGAAAAGTTTTAAATTAAATTTTGATAGTTATTCCAATTAGAAACTAATACAATACGAAAACTTTTATCTGCTTGTGTACTTTTACACATATTGCTTCAAGCAAATGACTGCCAGTACTATGGAACAGTGGTGGAGAATTTTATCATTTTAAATATTACTTCAAACCCAACATTAAGTTTTTAATTTAGAAATTAATGACCATTAATGTGATGTTTTTGTAACACAGCCTATTTCACTTGCCTGCCTGTTTATAAGGGAAACACAAACAAAATTGAGTGTTTTTGTTTGTGTTTTCCATGCAAACAGGCAGGCAAGTGAAATAGCCTGTGTTACAAAAACATCACATAAGTCTGATGAGATGTTTAATGGCCTCATGTGATAACATTTCTTTTCTTTACTGCCTTTATGTGTGGCTTATAAGTTAAAATGAAAAAAAGTAGAAACTAAAAGTGTACTTAGTTTTTTACTGAAGGTTTCATCAGTACGAAGGCGCTGTAGTCTGGTAGGTAGCGTTTTGGCTTATTAGACGTGAGGCCATGGCTCAAACCCTCGGTCAGACACCTCCAACAAAACGAAATACGTAAAGATATTACTTCGGCGACAGATTTCTGGAAAAAGCTCTGCGTGTAAATGAAATTGCCATGAAACGTTTCTTACAAATCTGTCGTTCGGATTTGACTTTAAACTGTAGGTCTCGCCACTCATGTATAAAATTCAAACACACAACATAAGTGGTGTGAGAACCTACATAGCTCGTAATTCTGACTTAAGGGTTGTAATGATCAATTATTTTATCAATTATTTTATCAGCATAAAACAAAGATTCGTGACGTGTGGAAATGATAAAAATACTCAGAAATGTTTGCTATTTTGTCAAGAACTAACAATGCCTACAATTCATCGAATTTTAGTATCAAATTTTATGGGAGGATTATTAATTAATTAATTTAATTAATTTATTAATTTATTTTATTATTTAATTGCAATACAATTACAAATAAAATAATTACATTGAGGCTGAATAACTCAGACTTTATGCTCGGTGTGGTGTAACAGACCAAACAGACCTCTGGTGGAAATTGAATCCGCAACCCTCAAGTTAATAGACTAGCGCCCAATCCACTAGACTACCGGGGCTCCCTTTCGAAAAAATTATCGCGAGTTAAGCTGCTAATTTTTAACTCAATGAGTTTGTTAGTTCAAGGGCAACCAATACATTTTAAAGGCTTAATTGATTGCTGGGGTTACATCATTGGGTCACATTTCTTCATGCTTCACGAACAATGGTAATCGCATCAATTAATGTAACAAAATACTACGCGATGATTACTGATTTATTTCTTTTGCACAAAATGAAATAATTGAACTTGATTGACATGTGGTTTCAATAAGACGGTGGCTGCCTCATGCCACACGCTTGGCGATACTATGAACCTATCGAGGGGCGTGAGTTGATAAGCAATTAGTCTCACGTGTTGCAACACTCAGTTATTCATTAAGATCATGAGATTTGATCCCACAAAACTAATTTAACTTCGCCGTAGTCTAGTAGGTAGTGCGCTGGCTTATTAGACGGAGGCCACGTGGTTTGAGGGTGAAGTCAAACATTTGTTCATAACTAAAATTGTAATTTCAATACATATGTACATTGTACATACATATGTACATAATTGATCATTACAACCCTACACAGTAAGGATTACGATCTAGCTTCTCATACCACTTATGTTGTGTGTGTTAATTGTATACATGAGACGCGCGACGTTTAAAGTCGATTCCGAACAGTAGATTTTTAAGGAACTTTTCATGATAAATTTGTTTCATCTCAGAATTTATGCCAGAAATTTGCTGAGAGGAAATCGCCTAAGAAATATTTTTTGTTATATTTCGTTTTGTTGGAGATGTCTGACCTGAGGTTTAAACCGTGACTTCACGTCTAATAAGCCAATACACTACCTACTAGACTGTGGCGTCTACATTGTAATTTCAATATCTGCTAAACAATATCATACAGGTTCGTTGGCTTTACCCTACAACTTGGCTTGTCGTGTTTTCTTTACAAAAGTTAATGATGTCCTTAAAACATTTATATTTTACTCCCATTTGCATACAACTTAAGCAACGTCCTTTCGATTATTTTTTTGATTTCTCGTTCGTTATATTGGTTGTATGTTGTATTCATAATTAAATTGAAAATATCGACAATTTATGCATGAAAATGTTTCACAAGAGTGAAACCATTGTAGGATTCTTACGAAAGTTTTCCTTTGAGTTGCTTTTTTAATTCATTGCATTTCTTAATTTCAACACATAAACAAATAATTTATTAAACTGTTGCACTTTTAACCAAAACGGAGAAAGTTAAAGAGAAATTAATTTTTCAGTTTTTTAACACTTTTTAACGGGTAACCAAACCATTAACATTTAGGGATGAAAAGTTCATTTGCAATTTTATTAATTAATTAATCAATTACGATATCGATAAACGTACACATATTGAAAATATTGGAAAAATAATAAAAACAGTTAAGAAATGGTGAATGCACGGACACTTAAGGGGACTTGTCTTTGAAGAAGGCATCAATTAAAATGAATTCGTGAGAAATTTTTAATAAAAATATTTAACAGAGTATTCTCACCAAATATATCAAGCCATTGCTAGAGTGAGGAAATAAGAGATTATGTTCATCCTCTCTTTTATAGAGAAGAGGGTCCACGACAGTTGGAGATTGATCGCAATACCTTTCTCATATTATAATAGGATAAGAAATCTTCCTTAAAACTAAAAGCAATGATGGCAAACAAGCAAAAGAGATCACCGAAAATCGCATTTTCAAAGGAAAAGAAGGAAAATGTAGGATCGAAGAATTAAAATCATTGAAAGAACAGCTTACAGGGTAGTATAATTATCTCTGAGTGGGGTTTAAGTGGATAACTCAGTTAAATCTTCAGCTAAGAAAAAAGATTCGGCTGGAGGCGAACAAATATAAGAAAATGCTATCTTAACGTCGTAGTTCTAGTAGATAGTGAGTTGTCTTATTGGAAGAATTTTTTTTGGTGACTGCCTCTCAGCAGTGTTCTGGTAAAAACTCTGAGAGTAAAATAAAATTGCCATGAAAAGTTTCTTAAAAATCTGCCGTTCGAAGTCGACTTCAAACTGTAGGTCCCACCACTCACAGATAGAATTAACACACACAACATAATTGGTGTGAGAAGCTAGGTTGTAATCCTAACTGAAGAGTTGTAATGACCAATTATGTGCATATGTACATATGTGCAACGCTGCAATAACTGGAATAACGTTTCCTTGAACTTCGCCCAACTACTGGCTCTTAACCTCATAGTTCATAGGTTTCAGTATATTGTTGTTGTTGCTGTAGTTACGATTTCAAAATTGTTGATAATTCTTGATACAAAAGTTGCCTTGTAATCATCACATAAGAACAAAACTGTCGATATCTTTTATCTTTAAACCAATGCAGCAATCAATTGTTTTTTTAAATTCTGCTTAAAAACACTGGAGTTTATGAAAGCAGCTTGCAAGATGATTTGCTGTAGAACACCCAGAATGATGGGTTAATACCAGAGAATCTATGAAATCCTATTCATAAATGAATTCTGAATAAAACATTTCCTTTTTCTCGATATTGTTTACTTGTGTATGCACGATACAATAAATCAACAATTGATTGCATTTCATTCACATCAAGCATATGCTTCTTTGAAATAAGGTATGAAAAGAAAAGAAAAAAAAAATGGAAAAAAGAATACATCCGTGAGCTCATATTTCCAGCTGTTTTTCACTTTTAACGATTGCAAGGGAAAAATAACAACACACACTGTGCTTTACAATTAACGAGATTTCAAGGATATTTCAAAGGAAAAACAAAAACACAAAAGGATACTTACTTATTGCACATGCCGCTCGATTTCTACGGAATTCTAATTTAAAATTGTTATCGACTGTGTTCGGTTGAACATCAAATACCAAAAGAACTAAAGAGGGGAACAATTAAAGATTTTCAAATGAAACAGCTGTTGATTGCTGACTGGTCTGATCCTCTATTCCGGCTGCCTTTTGTGTTCGATCATAGTCGTCTCTCTCTCATATTTGTTGTCATATTGATGGTGGCTTGAAGACAAGTTACATCTGTCTAATTATTGTTTTTGTATCGCCTGCACTGCGCATTGGAAACCTTTTCATCTTGTATTGTTGATGCCTAGTGTGCGTGCGTGTTATATTGCATGATGCATGTCTTTAAGTTGGGATTTATTTCATTAAATCGGTTTTTTTTTTGTTTTCTTTGTTTTTCTTTTCGATTGTATTTGGGTTTTGTAACCCTCAATGGATTGTCTGAATTACGTGTTTTTTGCACTTCCCTTATTTTAATTCCTTTTTATCTTTTTTGTTTCTTTCCGTTCAGTAAATATCTGGTATTTTTACAGGTTTTGTGTTCTGTTTTTTGGTTTACAATTCAATATTTTACCTGCTTTACATTTAAACAGTGGAATCTCGTTATAAGGGACAAACTGAACCCTAAAATAAATGTCCACTTTACTTGATATTCTACTGCAGTATTGCAGTCATATTGCGAAGAGGGTCACCTGCGAACAAAAAAAAAAAAAAAAATAAGGAAAGAAAGACTTAAAAAGAGAGGGCAAGAATAATATGAATGATTGAGTTAATGGAAGAGTATCAATGAATGTCAATTTAAAAATTTGCAAATAAATTACAATCATTCCCCCATTCATTCATTAATTCATTCACTCATTCATCCATTCATTCATTTATTACTTTGATTTCCTAAGGTTATAAAAACAACAACAAAAACTTTTATTATTTTTATTTTTATTTTGTTTTTGTTGTAAAATGCAGATGATGAAATTAAATTATCTTCAATGAAAACAAATTCCATAAGATATGAGATTTTTTTTAATTTTTATTTTCATGATGATGAATGGCAATAAAATGCTGCACCAAGGTTTCCCTTGAGTGGCCACAATGATAACCAATCATTTCCGTATTGATTGACAAAAAAAAGAAAGGACAAAAACAAAAGATAACATCGATGGAAAGATTGATATTTGATGTTCTTTTTATTTCCTATTTTCTATTCTCTTTTGCTTTACCAATGGACATCATGCCTAAGTTATTTTCAATATTGGAATTATAATGGAAATAGAAAGTACTTAAGTACTAAATATAAATACATAATTGGCCAGTACAAACCTTCAGTCAGGATCAGGACCTAGCTTCTCACGCCACTATGTTGTGTTTGTTAATTATTATATACGAGTGGCAGGAGCTACAGCTTAAAGTTGACTAGGTTTTAACGCAATTTTTAGTATCTTTTAGCATATCTAAAAGCTAACAGATTGATAGAACATCCTCGATGTCATTGTCTTTGGAGTGATAAAAGTCGAGGCTCCTTTGAGTTTATATTCTGATCATATCACAACTAAAATTAGTATAGGAGCATACAATACGTACACTTATAGTTGGTCATTACAACCCTTCAGTCATCGCACTTTATTTTAATTTTATAATGAGTGGCGCAACCTACAGTTTAAAGTCGATTCCGAACGACAGATTTTTTAAGAAAGTCATGCTGTGTGTGTTAATTTTAACCATGAGTGGCGGGACCTAAAGCTTGATGTTGATTTCCAACGACAGATTTGAGAAGCTTTTAATGGCAATTTCACTCTCAGAGTTTTCGCCAGAAAACTGCTGAGTGGAAGTCGCCGGAGATATATTTTTCATACTTCATTTTATTGAAGATGTCTGACCAGGGGTTTTAATCGTGGTGGCCTCACGTCTAATAAGCCAACACACTAGCTAATAGATTACGGCGACTCCACAATAAGTAGTCAAGCTTAATAATTTTGAAATTATGCGCGAAATTACCATAGTCTAGTAGCTAGTATGATGGCGTGTTAGACGAGGGTCCGTGGTTCAAACCCCAGCTCAGACATTTCAAACAAAACGAAATATGAAAACAAATTTCTTTGACGACTTCCTCTCAGCAGATTTCGGGCATATAAAATTGCCATGAAATGAAATTATCGTTCAAAATGCATTAAAAACATTTAGCAAAACCTTACGCGTAGAAGGAAACGAAAAGGCGAACAAACTAGCGCGGAATGCTGAGGATTTTAGGCTGGAGAAAGAACAACATTGGTCAGACCATCACTGTCAATGACGAGTACATATATCGATGGTTACCAACTTCTTTTGGCTTGAATTTGAAAATGCAAAAACCAACAAATGGCTACAATCAATAGAATAGCCACAATCAATGGAAGTGAAAGCCAACATAACCCATGCTATCTGTCAAATTCACACTGATTTATTCGTAGAGGTATGACAAATTGCACATTTCGAATGAGAAGCGGTGGAGAACATTTAAATAATGTTATATTTCACACGTTATGGTGACAATGGGTCTTTTAAACGATTAAAAAATATCAGTGATATCTCAAACACATTTTGTTTCATTTAAAATAGGAAGGGCTTATTAAAAGATTCTGTCAACAGGGCTTTTACAGTATATGTATACAAATTCCAAAATGATGATTGGAATTTGTAGTATCCATAAAATATCCCCAACGTTCTAATTTGTAACTACGTATGCTTTCGATTATTCTACAGAGAAAGTCGCATTATCTCCACAGTTAATTGTCTCAATTAATTGTGCAAATCTTATCCATTTTTCATCAATCAATTCTTTTTGTTTCCATTCCGCATTGTGCGAATATTATTTGCAAGTGAAGTATGATTTATTATTTAAAGCATTGAAGTGCAAAATTCTTTTACTAGAGAAAATAATCGGAATTCTTGTTAATGGCCAGAAACAATCAAAATGTTAGGCAAACCTAAAAGAAAAAAATCGTATAACCCTTTTTCTTACGGCGAGCCTATCTGAAACTGACGAGCTGTTAATTTAAGCAATTTCAGTTTTTCAAACAAAACCAAATCATGCCTAAAATGGCAAAAAAAAAAGAAAAAAATATGTACTTAAGCAGTTATTTTCATTTTTTGTGAAATCCTTTTAAACGCTTAAACACTTGCTGCCTTCAAGTGGGTGGCCGTTTCATCAAATCAAATCAGAGAATTAGACCTAAAAATCAAGTTGAATCAATGAACCAGAAACGTTTTTCTTTTTTTTCACAACTAAAAGAAGGGCAAATAGATGAGAAAAAAATTTGCAGAATTTTTTTTTTTTTTGAAGGAAGGCGAAATGATAAAAAGAAGGTGCTTCGGCTGACCGGTTAAAAATGATGCTCTTTGCTGCTGGTTGCTGCCTGCTGACAAACACAACAACAATATGTAGCCTTGAACGGGCAAAGGCAAAAAGGAAGAAAAAAAAACCAAAAAATTTTACTGACTCACCGAAAAACACGTTACTGGCCTGGTGCGCACATATTCTGTATCGACTTTTAAGTCTTAAAAGGTTTTATTTTTCGTTGAAATTTTTTATTTTTATTATTATTCTTGATTCTTTTTAATTCTTTTATTTTTTTTTATTCTTTTATTTTTTAACTCAGTGAGACAAAGAAATAAAGCACATGCTGACCACTGAAGCGTACGCAAAATAATACGAGTATCTGAGAAATTGCAGCTTGTAGTCTTATTACTGCATGTGTTTTGCTTTTATTTCTTTTGTTTTTGTGTTCTTTTATTATACAATGAAAATACGTTGTGAGTATTAAATGTAAGACAGATATTGTGTTTGGATTACTGGAAAGAAATGAAATGAAATAAAATACGAAACATTAATTTAAGGCCATTAACAGTAACAAGTACGCAACGATTACTCGTTGCTTTACAAAAGTGTTAATGAGAATTCAGGTTGGGTCAGCAGGTAGTTTTCTACAAGACTGTAATACTACGCCTTTCAAAATACAGTAACAATCTACAGCATATTTAAGAGGGCAAGCATGCAGAGGTCGAATGTAACGCTTAAGGAATCCGACAAATTGATGACGTGTATGATTTCATAATCACAACAATCCTGTGCTTCTATTGAAACCATTTAAACTCTGATTGATTACCGTGAATAGAGCAGTGATATCAGTTGCATGGTAGAAGCTTTCAGCTACAGCATAAAGCTGAAAAGGTATCCAATAGGTTTAAGAACCTATTGCGGCTCGTATCCGTACATATTTCGAATAAAATGTCCAGTAACGACGCAAACTACGACGATAAGCGTATTGTTCTGGCTAACATTGGTCATATTTACTGTGTTAACATGTTAATGCGCGTTAACAGTAATTATTACTTTATGGTCGATCCTAAGCATGATTGGAATTCACTTAAAAATTCAATGGTTGTGCCACATCTAGTTAGATCATCCACTGTGCAGTTTTCGGAAATATTAATGTATTACGACAGCCATAATGGTGTGAATATTAAAGCGCTCTGAAATTTCATCGTGTGATTCGCGTTGCTGAAAATCCTCCTCGATGTGCTTATGTTATGAAGCATAAGTACAAAATTTATTGGAAATAAATTATAAACACGGATATCGGATGATTTATTAAGTGCTTCTTATATTTAAATTTAAATGAAACAAAGTGTGTAATCGTCGTAGTCTAGTAGGTAGTAAGTTGATAGACGTTAGGCAACGGTTCTAACCCCGGATCACATATCTCGATCAAAACGAAATAAGAAAATACATAATATTTCCTCGGCGACTTCCTCTCTGAAGATTTCTGGCGAAAACTCTGAGAGTAAAAAAAAAAAGAATTGTCATGAAAGGTTTCTCAAAAAATCTGTTGTTCGGAGTCGACTTTGAACTGTAGGTCTCGCCGTTTATTGATAAAATTATCACACACAGCATAAGTGGTGTGTGATAGGTTGTAACCCTAACTGAAGAGTTGTAATGACCAATTATGTACTATGTATGTGTGAGATATTACCGAAATTCTTTATTCGTATGGAGGACTTATTGATGCCGTTATGTGTAGAATATAACATCGATTCAAATGTTCGCCACTGCTTCTCTGGGTGGAGCTCATTGTTCAATTTTCCATTAATCTGGCTGAATACTGTGGCTGAATACTGTGGCTTATTCGCATACACCTGCGACTTATGAAAAACCCGCAGGAAAAAGTCTAACGGAGTCAAGTCACAAGATCTGGGTGGCCAGTTCGTTTCATATTCGCCTGAGATGAACATGACCTCAAATGGCTTGAGCGGAATATTCAATAGTGTGAACTGCGGCATCCAAGGCCAAAGAAGTTGTTAATCATAAAACTATAATGCACGCCTTTGACAGTGGTGGCCTAGCGAACATTGTTCTCAAAGAAATACATATGCATCGTTGACGCCGCCAGATCAAAATTTACACCAAACAGTGAATTTTTCAGGATACATTGGACGCTTTAGGATCTTATGAGGATTACTATCCTCCCAAGTACAATTTTATTTGAAAGGGGTCTTAGTTCTGAAGACGATTTGTTTATGAAAACTTTGCTTGAATAGAACAATAAACAATTTTGTTATTTGGAGATGTAGTTGAATGCCGGGACCGTATATGATACTTTGGCAAAATAGACTGAATAAATGACGACTAACTTGACAGATGTAGCTTTAACAAAATGGCCGCTTGGTAGTCTCTATGTGTTGAATTTGTTGTGTTGAATTTGTGTTGTTGTGAAAAAATTACAATCACAGCCGAAATTAAAAAAAATCCTTTTGGCCAATTGATATTATATCACTGGTACTGAAGAAGTGGTCTTCAAATCTTTCTTGTCCATTAGTGAAATTTTTCAATGCTTCAAACCCTCTCGGTATTTTGAGAAACAATTGTTAATGTAACGTCAGTTTCCGAAGAGAAAAGTATCTAACTTCCAACACAAAGTTGTAGGTTAACAAAGTTTTAGATAACGTGTGTAATACCTCGCGTCAAATTATTTGATCAGCTACAAGCAATACGATTGCTGTAGTGTTCGTTATATTGGCGACTTGTTGTCGTTATTCTCCGAATATTAAAACCAGTCTGTCCATCATTTCGTTTACATTATTATTTTTATTGAAGTCGCCGTAGTCTAGCAGGTAGTGTGTCGGCTTATTAGACGAAAGGCCACGGTTCAAACCCCAGGTCAACGAATTATGAAAAAATATTTCTTCGGCGACTTCCTCTCAGCGGATTTCTGGCAAAAACTCTGAGAGTAAATAAAATTGCCATGAAAAGTTTCTCAAAAAATCTGTTGTTCGGAATCGGCTTTAACACACACAACATAAGTGGTGTGAGAAGCTATGTTGTAATCCTGACTAAAGGGATGTAATGGTCAATTATGTATGTATGTACATATCGCTCCTTTATTGTAACATAGTCATATCTCAAAAAATTAAAAATTTGTAGTTACTTAAGCAAAACTGCTCTTTTAGACCTTCTGTACATGTTGAAAAAAAAAAAAAATCAGTTTTATATCCCAAGCTGAACCGAAGTTATAGCAATTAGAAGTTAGGCAATTAGATTATAGGACTTATGTCTTGAAAACTTAAATCGCATTTTGCCAAGTTCAAGTTTTTTTGAGATATGACTATGTTGCAATAAAGGAGCGATATGTATTACTTTTATTATCGGAAGTCCCTACTTTTAATATGTATAGAGCTTTAGAAGGAATCGCACTACACGGGTTGCCATGCGAGGTTTTCCATCAGAAGACTTCAAGTTAAATTCAGTTATACCACAAGATTCCGTTCTGTATCCAACTCCGTTTTTATTTTGTTTCCAATAAATAATGCAATTCAGCTTCTCATGCCACCCACGCTGTGTATATTGATTTTTAGCAGTGAGGGGCGGAACCTATAGTCGACTCCGAACGACAGATTTGAGAAACTTTTCATGGTTTTTTTTTATTGACTCACAGAGTTTTTGTCAGAAGACTGCTGAATATAAGTCGCCGTTCTGTTTCAGATGTATGAGCAGGGGTTTCAGCGATGGGTTATCGTGAAATAAGCCAACATATTACCTATTAGACTCCAGCAATTTCTTGTTTTAGTCATTTCATATAGTTTGGAGAACATCCAAACTACCAACAGTAGGGTGTATAATCTAAAAAAAAACAACAAAGATTAAATCAGGTAAGATTGGTTGGTTTTTTCATTGCCTCTGCTCTTCTTTATTTTGGCAAGTTATTAAATGTGTCTGAAAAGAAAAAAAGAAAACGAGAAGAAGAAAAAAACCGTTTGCACCTGCTACTTTAGTGAATCCACTAGGTTTTTTTTTGTTGTCTTTCTGCACTACTACGAGTATTGCCACTTACGATACTTACTTACGACTGCCACAAAATCTACAACATCTACCGTTCGTTGTTGTTTGTATTTTTGCTTCATGTAGATGTTCTTGTTGCCATTGTAATTATTATCACTGCCAATGGCAAACCCAACAACAGCAATAGCAATAACAATGGCAACAATGCTTTGGAGGCAGTAGTACTGCCGCTGCAACGCGAATGTTGCATGTAATGACGACGACGTTGTTAAAATATTTGTTCTCGCATTATTCCTGTTCTTTTCTGGTTCTCTTCTGTATTTCACTTGCATTTATGTTTTGCACTTTATGCTACATTTTGTGGCAATGTCTATAGATTCACCTCTTATTGTAGTTGTTGTCACTGCAGCATATGCTTGTTGGTTACCAGCTCTGGTTCATGTTTATTTCGACCATGTGATTAGCGTTCGCCAGAAGGTCGTTTTATTTATTTCACTTGTTTTTCCATTTGACTGTTTTATTTCGTATCCGGGTAGTTATTATGGGTGACTAGAGTCGCTTTAAATCTGCTTAAATTCGTTGGATTTTGGGTTTTTACTGAAGATAAAAATCCGCTTTAACTGCTTACGAATTAGAAGATTACATTTACGTTCTCTGTATATCAGGTTAGCATTACATATTTGACATTTTTATAAAACATACCCCAAAAAAAAGGGAATCAGTAGCTCAAATTCAGGTGAGTTAAATCCATGGCGCAGTTGTTTTAATCTAAATAACGAAATTAATGAAGAAAATTTCCGACACCGATGTTGTATCTATCAGCGCTCAATATCTTCAAATTAAAATAAAACAAAGTGTTTGCGAAGTCGCCTTAGTTTAATCAAATTTCTCATATCTGTTGTTCGGAGTTAACATTAAACAGTAAGTTCCGCCACTCACGGATAAAATTAACATACACAACATGGGTGGTGTAAGAAGCTAGGCTGTAGTCTTGAATAAGGAGTATTTGCCGAAGAAATATTTTTTTCATATTTCGTTTTGATGCCTGACCTGGGATACGAACCCGGGCTTTTCGTCGAATAAAGCAACACACTACCTACTAGACTACGGCGACAACTCTAGAATCATTCAGCAAACACATGTCGTTATTTATTGTCATCCATTGTGATTTGCAAGACAGGCTATATAAAAGGATAGATATAGCTTTATTAACCGTCGAAGTTCGAAGTCTCTGTTATAAACTCTTACTGAACACTAAACGTCACTACTTAGAGTATTCTTGATTTTACAATGAAGATACTGGATAAACGCCTTTTTGATAATGATTTATGCCTATCAGAGAATGTCAATCAGGATCCCTCTGATGCGACGAAGTCCAATGAGATACCCTTTTAAAATAATTAAATCTTAGATTGTCTCTTGCAATACCCAATTACTGTAGTACTTTTCAGACTTCAGTAAAAGCTATAGAGATTGACCCTCCTACAAATCCGATATTCGAGTGCATGAAACTAAAACGTGTTTAAACCACATTCTAAATCGTCCTCGGCCACTGCGAACGCTATCTCTGCAAAAGATAGTGAGACATTAAGCGTTAATGATCATATGAGTTTCTGGTTACGGAAACATTGAAGGTAACAACAAAGCCGACGCACTTGCAAAGACTAATAAAATAGAAAATTTAAATGATTTCATACATGAAATTGTCAATCCTCGAGGGTAAAACAGATGCTCTCACACAAACTTCACTGATTTTTAAAATAAAGGTGGAATAATGAACTTACTTGAAACCCGACAGGCCATTAAACTTAACCAGAGTCTATCTTGTGTATTTGATACCAATTATATCAGCTTCCGCAGAAGCTGTAACGGGAGGAGTAGACCATAGAACATCTTTTCTACAATTGTCCGGCACTTGGGAACCTAAGAAGAATAATCTTAAGCACCTTGAAGTTATTAGCAAAATATGTTTAGCGCAAGATATTTGGCAGAGTTCACACCTTCATAAAACTATTGGAGTGTCTTATTTGTGCCCACAGACTCTATTTGACAATTCATTCTTTCCCTGAATAAGAGGGCATTTGGTACAAGACTTTGTCCTAATATGATCGACTGAATATATTAGATGGTAATCGAAACTAATATACTTGGTTATATCTCACAATTGGAAGAAGGGAACTCAGGTTCTCTAAAACGGTCACTTTCAGAAATTCGATAGAAGGTTTTCAACCTGATTGTAAGATAGGCTGGGAAATTTTTTCCGATGGGCTCGAAATTAAGATAACCTCTCATAATCCACAGTGTTATGTGTAATATCATAGTTTAGAAAAGAGCCCATTGTTCAAACCCCAACTCGGTCATTTCGAATGCAACTTCCTTGATTGACTAACTCAATAAATATTAGAATTTGAGCAGGTCCTTGGGTAATGGGTATGCGTTACTCATTAGAGCGATTTGTAGAAGTGGAAGGAGACATGCTTCAATGCGGGTCGTAGATGCTGATTGTCGAGATTTATGAAGATAGACTTGCCTTGCTACGAGATGTTAGTTTATGAATATCACAACGGACCGCTAGATGCGCTCATGTAAATATTGATTTTAACAAAGCTGACACTTCCTCCTATCTCATACTAACTTAAGATATCATCACAAAAAATTGTTAATGACGCTTTCTATGATTTTTATTGTTGATAATATAGAGTGCTCCCTGTATGGATTATTTTCAACTTCTAGAATGTAAATATTCATGATAAACATTTTATTGCATCAATCATCACACTACACCACCCTCGTTATTATAATTATTAATAGCACTAAACTTATCCCCTGCTTTTTAAGTTGTGTGGCCGTAACTAAAATTTTAATTCTTCAGTGTTTTTTTCATTTTGCTTATGTTTTATAAAATCCTGCTCGTACATTCTGCAGGTTGTTACACAAAAAAGTTTACATTTTTTATATTTTCCTTGAATCAACCAATAACAGGTATTTTCTTTAATGAAATATTAAGTTTTTGTATTTCGTTGGCATAAAAAATTGTGCAGCGTATAGTGTATTCAGGTCTTGAAGCAAAAGAAAAAATGCCTTCAAGTTGTAGACTTCACTTTTAAAGGTAGAAAAATGACCACCACGCTGACATAAAATGGTATCGCATAAAAGAGACTTTTTGACATTAAAAACTGTATCTCATGACAACCAGCTTCTGTTGTCCTGGCAACCAATATGTTGCCATCGCAACTCTAAAAGGACAACAAATAATATTTGATGCTGCAGCAAAAGTTCAAAAGGGCCATGGACACTGAAAAGAATGCGACAATATGCTGATAAAGGCTTTTAAACATTAATTTTAGCAACAAATTTTTAAATTTTAATAACATTTTGATTTTGATAAAGGAAAGTTACTTACAAAAAGGAAGAAACTAGAAACTATTGTTCTCAGTAATCTGTAGCTTTGGGTCATAAACTTAAGGAAGAAAGAAAAATTATAAAAACCCAGAGAACTTATGTAGGAATTCATAGCTCCGGCATTGGTGGATGAGAACGGATGACGAAATGCCTGTTCTAGTAAATTAAAAGCTCACTCTATACAGTATTACGTTAGTAAAAACATAAATTAATGCACTGGAAACTTTTGAATCTTCATACCCGAATAGTTGGAATTATAAAATTAAGTGTCTCGAAAATTGTGAGGAATCACATTTTCCCAGAACTGTCATTCGGAGTCGATGCTAAACTGTAGGTTCTACCACTTGTAGATTATATTAAAATAAACAATATGGGTGGTGTGAGAACTTAAATTGTTATAATAATAAATTTGGTTAAGTAAGTAAATAAATTATGCTTTAGTTGAACTGAAACGTGGTGTACTGGTGATCAGGTTAAAGGTAAACTCAGCGAATGGCAAAATTGACGAAACTTTATAATTAAAAAAAAATGTTTAATTTGTTCTATCGTATCGGAGATATTTGAGTCATCCAGTCAGCTCTTCGCAATGAACAGAATGCCAAAACCTTCTGCTAATATTATTTATTTTATTAATTAATTACAATACAATTACAAATTAAATCCAATAATTACGAGCTGAGTAGCTTCGACATTATGCTTAGTGTAGAGTCTAGAGTCCCTGGTGGGAATCGAACCTAGGACCAGGACACCCAACAACTATAAAATAATTGACGGAATTTAATTTTTTACCATTTACGTAGATTTCGAATTGTTCATTACAACCCTTCAGTCAGGATTAAGACCAAGTTTCTCACACCACCCATGTTGAGTGCGTTAGGTTTTTCAACGAATGGCGGGAGCTACAGTTTAACCCATTAGTGGATGAAGTTCCCTGGCCAATCTCCTTCAATAATTTTCATCCATTATTAATAAAAATGATGTGATTAATTCGTCTAAGAAACATTTTATTCAAAAAAATTTATAGTTTTGGAGTTATAGACCGTCCCTTATAAGGGACACTGCGCACTAATGGGTTAATGTCAACTCCGAATGACAGATTTTTTGAGAAACTTCTCATGGCAATTTTATTTGCTCTCAGAGTATTTTTTTTACCAGAATACTGTTGAGAGGAATTCGCCGAAGAAATATTTTTTCATGTTTTCGTTTTATTCGAGAAATCAGCGCTGGAGTTTGAGCCATGGCTTTACGTCTAATAAGACAACACACTACCCACTACACTACGCAGACTTGAGGTCTAGTTCATAACCATGTTCGGTTAATGAAGACATTAATTTGTCTGTAATAAAACAAAAACCAAAAACGAAAAGGTATGAAGAGAAAAAAGTTAAATTTGAAGAAATATTTGCGAACGTTAAAAAAATATATTTTAATTTGCGTGCGATTTGAGTACATTTTGCAATAAAAAGAAAATAAATACAATAATTTGCAATTAAGGTACGCAATTACCCAATTAGTATTGATGTTTAAAGAATGCAATGGAGTCGTTTATGTATCATTTACACATTCATCGAATGCAATCAATTAAATCGTAATAAAGACGTAGTCTGAGTACTTTTTTAATTGGAATCTGTTAAAAGGTTTTTCAAATCAATTGACAAAATGTATTATTGTGGTATTATTACCTCTTCAAATTCAAGTTACACGTATTGAACTCATGGTCTTAATTTTTTTTTGTCTCATTGTATGGTTTTTTTATTGAAATTCATTTAAATAAAAACGTTCATCAATATTAAAGCAAATTTTTTAAACCGTTATTTACAATAAAAAAATTTTATTCCTTGTGTTAAAATGACTAAAACAACAACAAAAAAGAAGTTAATATAAGAAGGCTACTTACTTAAGTATTCACTTCAGAATTCTTAATTGCAGTTTGTCATTCAGTCAGTTAGTTAGTCAGTCATTTTAAGATATTTTACGAAAGAGACGAAAAGAAAATAATTGACCAACCAAGCAAGCAACCAACACAACACAAGGATAACGTCAAACTCAAAAGTCATACAAACCACACAATTAAAACTTGAATAAATAAATATGAAATGACTTGCCATCACAGGTAAAAATGCATCTGTAACTGAAAACTCACTCAAGTGTATGAAATTCAAAGAAAATAGAACAAGACCACGATGCAGAAGAAGAAGAAGGTAATACTCGTTTAAGTAATTATTTTCAAAGTCAAAGTTCATGCATTTAAAAAAGGAACAAACCCAGCATTTTAAAACAGAAAATGAAAACAGTTTCGCGCAAAAGTTTATGGAAAAACGAAAAGAAAATCCATTTCATCCTTTTGATATTAACGCTTTAACTGTTTAGTTTCGTTTCAAAAAAACTTTTTTGTCAGCTTAAATAATTTCCAATGAAGACGAGAATACTCGTCATAAATGTTTCTGCCTGTAAAAGTAGGCCATTATTACTAAAAATCAAATGTTGCATGTTGAGTTTTTTCAAATATATATTTTGTAATGATACTTTTCCAGAATTTCTTATTTCAGTTTAATACAAGCTATGAGCCTTAAGTGTACATTTTTAAAGCGACCCTTATTTGACCTTTTAAAGTAGAAAAATTCCAGTCAATTCGTTGAATAATAATACGTTTGCGATTTCTTTTCTTCAGAACGAGTATACTCGCCATTATGCGAAAAATTTTCATTTCACTCTCACGAGTATATTCGACATAAACAGTTCAAAAGGTTAAAAGTACGATCACATGCTTTTTCTCCAATATAATGTAAATTTCTTTAAATTGACACAAGAGGTTTGCCTTCAAAGACCTGGATGGTTCTCTATAAAAATTAGAACTCTAATAATTAGAATCAAAATTCATACCCGATTAGAAACATCAGGTGATCAAAATGCGTATTTCTTAACGAAGAAGAGTATCCTTTGAAATAGAAAGAGCAGACTAGTGTTGCGAACACCAGGAAGTGGAAAGGATAATAGTGGGCCGCGAGATAGTAGGATAGTTAAATCTGGTAATATAAATAGGCAACTTGCGGCGCATATTTATACACCAACAGTCTGCCGTAGGTATTAAGCGCAAAAGTGGGAAAACGTATACTGTACACTCAAAATCCTTTAGACCAATTAGTCTAACGTCTTTCATGTTGAAAACACTTGAGAAAGCTGTGGACTGCATCCAGGTAACACGTTTATAGGGCAGATCTTTATGTCAGATCTTCTAGATTTAATGGGAAACCAGATTCAGAAGCCCTTGAATGTGAAGGAGGTAAGCACATAAGTATTTCCTAACATATAGAGCCCAAATTAAGAACACTCTTCACTAGGTCATAAATAAGTCTTTATATAGAAAAGGTGTATATCATATGATATCCAAATGAATGGTTAAGATTCTATACATTCGCTCTACGGAAATGTACACAGAAAACGAAGTAGTTAGAATGATCTCAGTATCGTGTCCTTTCATCACTAATATGGAGTCTGGTTGATATGTTATGGGCATCGACTGCCAATGATATGCAGAATCAATTATATGAACAGACAGAACAAGTCAGAAAACGTATAACAAGCGTAATGAGAACGTGTTATACAGCGTCGCTGAATGCTCTGTTATATTTGATATGCATATGATAATGAAGACCAAACTATGGTTAGCTTGATGGAGGACAAGGCGAACATGAAATTCGTGAGGGGATTTCATAGCCTAAGGAATCAATTAGCTTTCATCTTTACTATCCTCTGGACTGAGCTGTTGGCTCTGCAATTTTGAAAAGTGATTCGCAACGAGGCCTAGTAACGAAAGGGAGTAATCTGAAAGATTCATGCTGGGAACTACTTTGTAATATACACATGGGTCAAGAACGGATTTTGGGACATATTCCGACCCCACGGGTAATTCCACGCGTATCCTCCAAGTGGAACTCTGTGCCATCAAAACATATGCTCAATTAAACTTGGATAGGAGATACAAAAGACGAGAAATAGCAGCACTATCTGACAATCAGCTCACCATTCAAGCACTTGGTTCTTAGAAAGATAAATTGAAAATAGTATGAAACTGTCTGGGAAAACTAAATCAGCTAAGTAGGAAAACTAATGTTATCCTGAAATTTATAAGTGCAATAGGCTTGGAGGAGACATTATAGGGATAGACTATAAAATTTGAGGAAAGTACAATGGGTCGTATGGTCTGAAATTATTAGGCAGATCAAACTGTGAATAGAATTGTGCCACAGGTTTCATCTCTAGGACTTCTATTATTCTCTCTGTATGTCAATTATTTGCCCGATGAGATAGAATACTGCGATGTATGCCGATGTTTTTCAGATTTATAAAAGTTGCGTGGCAAATGAGATCCATCTCTGCATATTTAGAATATTTTAACCAAACACCATAACTAATGAAGGTCTTTGGATTAGAAAAGATATTCGAGACATTACTATACCAGTTATCTGCTATAATATGGTTGAATTGGTTAAATTTTTTGTAACCTTCCTGCAGAGAAAATGTAATCAAGCACAAAATATGTAATCATGTTAAAGAAAAATGAAACCAAAAACAAAAAAAGGAAACGAAAAATTCCCTACCGCAATGTTTAGCAAGAAATTTCAATACCATTGAAGAGCGAAATCTTGTAACAGGCGTATGCAAAGAATAGAGGCAGCTCGTGGGCTTAATTTGTGGCAGGTATGTCTTAGACCACTGGACGTGTAGATACGTGTCGTGTCCGCTGAAGTTAATTTTCAAATACTGGATATAACTTAAAAATATTTCCCTTTTTTAATACCTCGTTCCAAATGACGTTTGTAATATTTCGTCCACAAGCATAGGAGTTTATTTTTTTTAGTTTTTATAGGTTCAAGACCTTTGGCATATACAGAAATTTTCTGCTATCAAATAAAATGAATCGAATAATTTTCTGCGAATCGTGTGTGTTCAGATATTAATAAAGTACACAAGTCCTTCCTTTTTCCTCCTCTCCTTTTCCAATTTCCCTATCTCACTCACTATCCTCTCTCTCTCTCTCTCTTCTAGGACGAAATTACAACGGGTCGTTTTGACCTCTGGGTATTATACTTGTCCCAATGACAAGTACACGTCTTCAAACCTAAGCTAACCTAAAGTACACAAACACTGTAGAAATAAATAAAACTGCTCGACGAGTTCTTCAATTTGGCAACAACAATTGCTTATGCTGATCTAAGTTGTTTGGAGTTAACGTCCGCTTAACGAATGATGTTAGGATAACTGAACCTGCACCTGCCTTAGCCCAATTGTCATAAAGACACTTCTTGCCTGCATAGAAGTCTTAGGTCTCGTAAATATTTTTTAATTTCAATTTTCTAACTTCAAATTGTTTTTACATTTTTGATAATCAGAAAAACCATTGTCAGCCTTTTCATTTAATTTTTTTTTTATGTCATACAGAAAAGAAATTGTGGATAGCAAATGGATTTCATATTTTCTTCATAATTCGGTTTTCAACTTTTGTTTGTCACTGTTCCATTAGGCAACTGCATATGTGTGCTGAGTTAATCATTTAATTGGAGCTTATCACCCCTAAATGCACTTTAAGGATATTAATTATTTCAAATAACTCCCCACTGGTATTTCAAATGACTGACCAAATACGATGCAATAATGCAACAACAACAACAACGACAATACAACCATAATTAAAGCCATGAATATAAAAAATTATGCATATTAACAATATTATTATTACCGGAGAAACTTAAATAAGCAACGTATTGTATCGTTTTCGCTAAGGGTATATGCATGCGTTTTCTACGTGCAACAACGTGCAACGTGCATTTGTAACGTATTTTTAAAAACGTTTGTTGGTTCTTGTAACTGCTGTTGGTGTTGTTGTTGCTGTTTTAGTGTTTCGAGCACGGAATGACTGTATAGATAGTAGAAAACCTGTGTGCTGCATTTAAGGAGAAAGATTGCATTGATAAAAATTAACTTCATTTTCATTTGAGTTGTTATGCAGTTTTTCTTTTTTCTCTTATTTTTGGTCGTTTTTATTTTAATTTTAATTCTTTCCGTTGTTTTTGCATATTTGTAGGGAGAAAATTAAATGCAAGTACAACCACAACAACATCAACAATGGTCACAAAAATATAAACAACAAAAACAGGCAAAAGAAAATAATAAAAATTTGTAAACCGCAACAGTAACAACATGTAGCATGCAGCAGTTCACAAAAAAAAAAAAAAATTTTGCAACTTAATCGCTGACATAGTGTTACACACCATTAACTCTGCAACATGCTGACCATAATATGGAAGTGGGCTTGTATATCTATCTGCCTTTTTTGTTTGCCTATTGTTTTTATACTTATTGTTGTTGTTGTTGCTGTTATTGCAACATCTCTTTACTGCTACATCCACATACCATACCCCATATACGATATAAAAGTGCCACATGGTGGAATGTATAATGAAAATCAACTGACAGTTTTATTCATTCACAGACATTTTACGACTACCAACATACATACACAATAAATTTTCATGTTGCTCCTTTACAGTGTGACAGTGTTAGTGTGTGTGTCTGAGTATTTGTGAAGAGCAAGCGAGAGAGAAAGCGAGAGAGTGTAAAAGAGTTTAAAATATACAGGAATTTAAATTCAAACTACCATACAAACCATTACAAAGACAATTGTAAAGAGATAATGAAAAACATACACTGGCATATTTTAATATTCACACATGCATATGTATGAATGTACGTGTATACACAAAAAAACACGCATGTATATATATATGTATTAACATATGTATATGCGATTATGCTCATAAGGGATACGCAACAGTGGTCCTGTTTTACATTTCATTACGGCATTAGAGACATTCGCTTAAAGTCACTGAAATACTCTGCAGTATTTTAAATTTAAGCCCCTTTAATTGGTTAGAACGGAGTAACAATACCAACAGCACTTTTTTGTGTTGGCATTTCTATTTTATTTTATTTTATTTTTAACATCGTAATCTCTTTTTAGTTGTTTCCTCTCTCTCTCTGTTTCCTCTCCTCTTGTGCTAATGAGCACAAAAGGATTTGTTAACGACGCCAAATTAGAGATTCGCTTTAATATTTAGTTCAGTTCAACGAAATACATATTTGCTAGCCGTGGCTTAATATATAATAATCACTAGAAGAAAACTACGGTTGACAAAGCTAACTAAATGATAACCTATGCTGTTTACATTATGCCATACATAATGGTCATTACAACCCTTCAGTCAGGATTACGACCTAGCTTCTCACACCACTTATGTTGTATCCGTTAATTTTTATACATGAGTGCTGGAACCTACAGTTTAAAGTCGACTCCGAATGACAGATTTATTCAGAAAGTTTTCATAGCAATTTTTTTATTTACCCTTAGAGTTTTTGCTAAAAATCTGCTGAGATGAAGTCGTCGAGTATATATTTTTTTATTTTGTTTTGTTGGAGTTCTCTGAGCTGTCCTACTAGACTACGGTGTTTCCCACAATTGTTCCTCTAATGCAGGCTTGTGTTCAATGCTATGCTTCAGACAGTAGATTTACTGATAAAGGTCTTAGGTTTTTGTCTAGAGTAGCCAATAAAAGCAGTTGTTTTGCTTACATTTCTGATCAATTGGAGTTTTGATGTACATGGCCCTACAAATTTTATAATCTGCACTTTATCAATGCGATATGAAGCAATTAATACGTTTGATGCATGCAACAATTACTTTCTTTATTTTTTTTTGTTTATAAATAAACTCTCGACTAGAGTATACAAAATCAATGTGTATGAAAAGTTAATTTATAACTCCACCGGCTTTAGATAGTTTTTTGTGTTTCTATCTTCTCCTCCCCATAAAAGCTTTCATTTCTCTTCTTTTTTTTTTTTGTCAAATGTTGCTGTAGTTAGCTTATGTATAATAAATATGGACTTTGGAAATTTAACAACCCTTTCAAAACTACTGTATTTTAGAGTTTTAAAATAGACAAAATAGCAACAAAAACAACATAAAAAAATGGAAATATTTTATCGGATCTCGTGCAAAAAAAGAATGAAAAAAAGCGAAATGTACGCATAAAATGAAACTTAAAATATAAACTTTATATGACAAACGACATGAGTACGTTGCAACATGGAAGTAAAATTTGTTGTAGAACAAATAATAAAAAAAAACTGCCACCAACCAGCCAGCCAACTATGAAAATGTATCTCGAAAATACCCCATTTTGCAAAAGTTCACTGAGTGTCATGTCGTTGTTGTTGCTGTTGTTCTTGTCGTTCCTGTCGTAGTTGGGCCAAGTGCAAATAGTATCTGTCTGTCTACCTGGGAGCATGCATATGGCTCAGAGAACATTATGTTCTACAAATAATAAATTTTAAAATGTATGCAAATGTCATAAAATAAAACCGACTTAACCGAAAACGTAACACCGAACAAACAGCAACAACAACAACCAACAACTGCTATTCGAAATAAGTTGCGAGAGCAAGATGAGTTATTGACGTTGCCAGTATGCCACCATACTGTTGCATTTGCTTCTATTGGCAATGCAAGTGCCACAAGTGATGGTGATGGTAGTGGCGTTGGAGTTGGTATTATTGTAGTGATGATGTTGGTATTACCACTGCACTTTGCTACTTAATTGTAAAGTTGTTTCATTATTACAATCGGGTCTAAGGTAACCCAACTCTTTATAAACATACAGATATGTACACGCTTCCAAAGCTAACAAAAAAAAAAGCTATTGAAGAACAGAAGTATTAAAATGTGTCTGTGTGTGTATTTTATACAATTTGACTATTTGTTCTATAAATGTTTACAGAGTCTTGTTGCAGCACTTCTCATATGTGGTAGCTGCATGTGGCAGCAAGTCGCGATAAAAAACAATCGTTTAAACTTTACTTTTTTGCTATAAAAAGTGTTTCTCTTTTCTTTTAACAGATATTCTCGTCGTACACAAGCAACGGAGAATTCCCCAAGTGCTCTTCTATTTTTAATTCTTCTGATAAAAAAAACAAACAAATGAACACAAGGCATAAGAAGTTCACACTATACGAACGAAAGTGGCATGCATGCAATCTATTGTGGCATGGAAAGTGGGCAACCATAACAAAACAGCCGGCAGGGCACCATTCAAGCAACCCAGTCACCGCATTTATACATGAATTCATAGAATTTGCGTGGTTGGAAATATTCTAACAATGTAACGTTGTTTATATGAGTTTATCAAAACGGAACAATTTTGGTCAGCAGAATCGACTTGACACAAAATATAAATATTTTTCTGTTTCCAGATCTTGTTTAGGTATCTATTAAGTCTTTAATTATATGTAGAATTTAACCCTTTAACTGTTTATGTATTCGTTTTGTTCGGTTTGACGAGTATACTCGTTTCATTCCGATCTAACATACATAATTGATCATTACAACCCCTTAGTTAGGATTACAACCTAGATTCTCACATCAGTCATGTTGTCTGTGTTAATTTTATTCTTCAGTGGCGTGATCTACAGTTTAACGTCTATTCCGAACGACAGATTTTTTGAAAAACTTTTCATGACAATTTCATTTACTCTTACAACTTTTGCCAGACGACTGCTGAGAAAAAGTCGCGAAAAGAAATATTTTTCATATTTCGTTTGGACCAAACAATAGCAAACACGCTACCTACTGGACTACCACGGCTTCTGTAGTTTGATTCAGGCTAAAATAATGTTTATAAAGACTGTCAATGTGTGAATCCGGCATCAGAGTATATCGAATGGAGATGTACTATTTTTGATAACGGTATAGCGATCATTGTAGTCGCCGTAGTCTAGTAGGTAGTGTGTTGGCTTATTAGACGTAAAGCCCGGGTTCGTATCCCGGGTCAGGCATCACAACAAAATATGAAAAAAAATATTTCTTCGGCCACTGCCTCTCAGCAGATAAAATTGCCATGAATAAATAAAATTGCCATGAAGAGCTTCTCAAAAATCTGTCGTTCGGAGTCGACTTTAAACTGTAGGTCCCGCCACTCATATATAAAATTATCGCACACAACATAAGTGGTGTGAGAAGATGGGTCGTCGTCCTGCCTGAAGGGTTGTAATGACCAATTATGTATGTATGTATAGCGATCATTAGATTGCTAAAAAGTGTATAAGACGGTGCACGAATGCCGGATATCTCTCAAGTCTCATATGGGTTCTTGGACACGGGTACATTAAGACTCAAAATAGCAAATTAAAATGAACTCATATGTGAGACTGTCATTTACCCATTTGCAAAGGAAGGATGCAACAAGGAGTTCACTTGTAGCAAGATCTGGCCCGATATGAATAAATACAAAACAAAATTTACCTCAAACTTGATCTAAAGTTCATATAAGTAGTTGGCTTATTAATCGAAAAAAAATTTCCCTTCTGTGATTTCTTTTCAGCCTATCAACTGTCAAAAACTCTGCTAGTAAAGACAATTGCCGTGAAAGGTTTTCCAAATTTGTCATTTGGAGTCGACTTTAAACTTTATGTCCCGCCGCCACTTATGGATGAAATAAACACAAAATATTCGTGGTGTGAGAAGCTAGGTTGCAATCCTAACAGAAGGTGACAACTTTCAGAATATTTATACTACTCTACCAAAACGGAAGCTGATGTCTCATTTTCCAAGAGGTGCACATTAACTTGATTGTTTTGATTGATGTTTGATGGTTCAACTGCCTTTTTGTTATATTATATTGTAATGTTGTATTTCCCGGATATAAACACACCGGCTATAATAATTCCCCCCTTAATAGCACTGAAACTTATGCAATTTTTAATTCTGCTTCAAAATGTATTGAAAGTAGTTCGCATCCCGCTTTTAAGCATTGTCCGCTAATAAACGCGAAAAATTGTACTTCATTCTCTAAGTTTAGTTAAAAAAAAACATTTATATGCACCCACTTTGTGACAACTTTCTTTCCGAAATTGGTCCCTTTCAATAGCTGCCTCATTTGTGCGATCGAACGTTTCTGGATTTCTTTTTATGGGCATATGTTAAGTCATTGGGTTATGCTGATAAAACAGCAACTCCTCTATCCCATCCAGAAGACTTAACCAACTGAAACAACGTAATTTCAGATACATAATTGATTCCTGATAAAAAAAACCTACAATCCACTAATGTTCGTCTTTCGTAAATCATAGGTTCTTCTTCTATTAATCTGGCTTGGTACAGGTCTCGGGCAAGTCGACGACCCTGGCTATTTAATGCCTGTTGCATTACGACTCTTGACTCTGTCTATAAAGTCTGTTGCGCATCCATTTCCTACAGTAATTCAGCATTGGGTCAAAAGTGACACGGGGGCCTAGCAAATTACAGCATTGTTCACCACACAGGGTAAAAGAAGATGATCAAGCCGGAATACTGAGCATCTCTCAACAATACGCTGACCTAAATGCCTTCGAGTCTTCTGGAAAAAGGCTTTTTCGGTAATTTAGTTCAAGACGTTTCGATATGATAATTTCTTATGGTTGACAATATCACGTTAACCCAGTTAGAAATAAAGTTATGTGTACCTGAACGACATAAACTCCTTGAAGATTATACATACATAATTGGTCATTACAACCCTTCAGTCAGGACTATTGACCAAGTTTCTCTTGAAGATTATATGAAAGGTTTATGTGGAGTTTGTGGTAAATAGACATAGACTTATGGTAGGTTCGTATTTTAGAGTACCTTGAATGTCGCTTCTTAGTCTACTAGGTGTGGATTGATTCATTGCGATTTTACAAATCTTCTGAAGTCATTATAACAGTCGCTGTCCATGCCCATATGCATGCATGCCTATACATACATAATTGGTCATTATAACCCTTCAGTCAGGATTACGACCCAGCTTCTCACACCACTTATGTTGTGTGTGTTAATTTTATACATGAGTAGCTGGGACCTACAATTTAAAGTCGACTCCGAACGACAGATTTCTTTGAGAAACTTTTTCATGGCAATTTTATTTACTCTTAGAATTTTTGGCCAGAAATCTGCTGAGAGGAAGTCGAGGGAGAAATATTTTTTTTAACTTTTCGTTTGTTGGAGATGCCTAACCTGGGGTTTGAACCGCGGCCTCACGTCAGATAAGCTAACACACTACCTACTAGACTACTGTGATTGGCATAAACTTCTCGAAGAGTATATGAAAGGCTTATGTGGAGTTTGTGGTAAATGCTTTTGATGCACAGGCTTATGGCAGCTTCCTACTTTAGAGGATCTTTGAACGACGTTTCTTATCCTTCAAATCTTTTGAAGGGATTTTAGCAGTTGGTATATATACACCCATGCAGTTTATGAGCACATACAGTTTAATTATAAGCCTGACTTGCATTAAATTGAAGATTTAAGGAGTAACTCGCTACTTATCTTGTTAAATTATTAGACTGAAAGAATCACTTTGTCTATGGTTGATAGACTCAAGGTGCCTTTCAATCCAATTGTAGGGTATTTCTCCAACTCGCAGCACTACCTTTTGAACTTGTTAACCGAAAGGGAAGTTTATTATTTTCATATTGTTCTTGTCACTGTTATTGTTGTTTGTGTGGTGTTATTGTTGTTGGTATTTTTTATTATTATTATTTTGAATTTATAATAAAAACAACTTAAAACAATAATGTCTGACTTAAATTGTTTCTGTTGCTGTTCATAGTGATATTGATGTTGCTGTTGTAAACTTTAACTCGTTAACTGTAGAAAAAAAAAAATGAAAACTAAAAACAAACAAGAGGGAGGGCAAGAGACCATAAAATGCAACGAACCGCATTTAATAATTTGTATTTGTTTTTGGGAATATTTGTATGCAGAAAATAAAAGTGTACAGCAACCAAAAGAGTAGAGTATCGAGATACAAAAAAAGAGTATCTGAATGAATGAATTGAAGCAAAAAAGCAAAAAAACTACCTGCATTTACACATACACTACTGCTAAAACATGTACATAAATATGTACATATGTACAGGTTGTTACTGCAACATTGTAATCTGTTGGTACTGTGTATGGATGAATGTAACGAGGAGGAGTGTATTACTGGGAAAAATATATTCTGCATCTGAATGAATATTCTGTTGCATACAATTTGTGTTAAAAACTTTTTGTTTCACATTTCATTTTATGAATTCTGCTCTGTGTGTGTGTATCTCAATGTGTTAGTAAAGTTGAAAAAGGGCAAAACACTACACAAAAGTATCAAAAAAACAAAAGCAAAATCCATACAATGTTTGAAACACAAAAAGATTCTAAAAAGAGAGAACGAACATCAAACGACAAAAATAATGTCAAAATCACACATACAAACACACACAAATTAAATTAAAATAAATACAAATAAATACACATTGAATCACATTCAGTAAGTAAACACCAAAACAAACCTTGTTGCGCGGGTGCAATTCTAAGGCATTGCCAACGATAATAACCAAAATCCTAAGAAAAAAAAAACAACAAAATACCACAACAAAATTTGTAATGTTTAAAAATAAAACAACATCTCATCAAAAAAAAAAAACACTGTCAACTGCAAGTGTAAAAAATACAAAAAACCTGCAGCACTGCTGTACATGTTGCTGGTGTTTTAAAAATTCACAAAAACATCTGTCGTTCTGGGTATTGAAATTGAAAACAAAACGAAACGAAATAAAAACGTGAAAAGGCAGTCGCTAATCAACCAAATGGCCGTCTGCTTAGGCTAGCCAATGTTTTAAGCCACATATAAAAGAGGCTCTCTTTTAAGAGAACATATCATTTAAGAGAGAATATAAAATTCCTCTTTAATTCTTTGTATTTCATTCGAATTCTTTTCATAGCCAGCCAGCCTGCATATTTATTTCAATTCTGCATTGAACAATAATTGCCGGCTGAGTAATGAACAATAAAATTAAATTGATTGTAATTATTCTGTCATAAAATTTATTACTACCCTCATATTATTTTTATGTACATATGTCTGCATATATGTAATGTATCGGGTCATTCATTAATGGCTCCATATGTATATTTAAATTTAAATGATTGTGTATCGAAATATCATTGAAATTGACGCCATTATGCGTTCAATTGTTTGCCACGGCTTGTCTGTGTGGAGCGCTTCCGTAATGTCTAACTTTTGACGACTCTTGCGAATAAAGCAGGCTTAATTTGACCGATGTAGTCGCCATAGTCTAGTAATTAGTGAGTTGGCTTATTAGGCATGAGGCCTCGATTCAAACTTCAGGTCAAACATGTCCAACTAAAACGAAATATGAAAAAATAATTCCTCTCATTCTTTCAGAATGTATTGGACGCTCTAGAATCTTCAACCGGAAGTTGGTCTACTCCCTGAAGATAATATGCAATGAAAATTAGGGTTAATTGCCCACTGCTCCCGAGCCCATTCAGCGAACACACATCGTCGGACATGGTTGTTTATCATCAGCTTCTGAATCAGTTGAGTTTTGTACGGCCTTGATCACAATGAAAATGACCGAGTTCTTCTAAACTAAGCAAAATCGATTGTCTCGGTAGATCCTGTGTTCATCGAAGTATGGGTGTGGGTCGATCGTTTACTGAAGCAGTCTACTAAAATTTATCCACGTAACAAATAGTCCCCTTGGTAGCGACTATAAATGGGTCATTTTGGTAGATATACTACCTTCAACAAGATGACGATTATCAATTGCCAAAGTTCGAAAGCACCTGTTGAAAGACCCTAATGTAAAATTGTAAATTATATGAATTATTTCATTTTACTTTATTGGTTAACGGACATTTTATTTCGAAATAAATATATTTTTAACTCAGCTTAAGATAGTAATTAAGAAAGTATTACATTAGGGCCTAATTAGATACTTTAATATATTATGTGTGGTGTGAATTATTTTGATCAGTCCATCCGAAAAAATGTTCTGTTAGAAAATACAATCGAATATTTTTTTGTGCTCTAAACCAGAGGCGGTAAACTTTAAAAAAATCTTATGTTCCAACGATTCATCATCCTTGGCGCCTACTTATTAAACCAACCTCCTCTTTAGCACGCCAAATTTCCATCCATAGAGAGTTCCAACATGAATTCAGCCGTACTCTGACTGTACTCCTTGAACACCTACTCACGTATGGTGATGTAACAAAGCATTGTTCAGGGTTGTATCATTGTGCGTGGGGGCGCTGGTAGACGCATTGTTTCCACCCGTGCTTTGAGCACCGTGGGGTATGCCATTAAGGCGAAACTCACGTAAAACCCTGGACTAATGTACTCCTTGTATACAATTTCAGAACTCAAAATTTCACTGATAAGGTGGCATGGCCTGGAATCCACATTCAAAGGCAATCTAAATCTCGGGCCGCTGATGTATATATGTTCGTTTTGCATGCAGATGATGATGATCATGTCCAGGTTTGTGCAGATATTTCTTGAAGCAGTAGCAGTCAAGAACATGGTAATATAGTAGTTTGACTCACAGTGTTTTCTTTCCATTCAATGGTTTATGTGCGTGATAAAGGGAAGTATTTACCTTTTCTTCAAACTGTCCTACCATCGCACTTGTCATTACATATGTAAGTACATACATACATAATTAGTCATTACAACCCTTCATGTCCGAGATCTCAAATAAAACGAAATATGAAAAACTATTTTTATCGGTGACTTCCTCTCAGCAGTCTTCTGGCAAAAACTCTAAGAGTAAATAAAATTGTAATGAAAAATTACTCTAATCCGTTTTTCGAAATCGACGTTAAACAGTGGGTCGCGCCATTCATGGATAAAATGTATACACGCAATATGTGTGCTGTGAAGATGAGCTAGGTTGTAAGGACCAATTAAGTAAGTAAGTAATTTTTTCTGCAGAAATAATGTGAACGCAAATTAGTTCAATATGTTCCGACAGATACGGTATATCAGAGACTCACTTTGGCGTATCGATTAAATCTTTTTTAAAGTATTTAAGGCAAATTGTAGTCGCCGTAGTCTAGTAGTCGTTTTATTAGACATAAGGCCACGGTTCAAACAACAGGCCAGACATCTCCAACAAAACGAAGTATGAAAAAATGTTTCTTCGTCGAATTGCTCTCACCAGATTTCTGGTAAAAACTCTGAGAGTAACTAAAATTGCGATGAAAAGTATCTCAAAAATCTGTCATTCGGAGTCAACTTTAAATTATAGGTGCCGCTATTCATGTATAAAATTAACACGCACAATATAAGTGATGTGAGAAGCAAGGTTTTAATCCTGACTGAAGTTTTATAATGATTAATTATGTATGTATGTAAGGCAAATTGAATGAGTGAATCCTAAGTATAGATGAGCGATATTTTCAAAACTGTGATTTAATCACGGTGATTGATAATTCACTAGTAACTACAGTGATTGAAATTGCCAAATAACAGTTACTAATAATGTCGTTCTTTCAAAATTGTTACATACTCAAATTTATTTCACTTTATTTTGAGCGAGGCAGAATTACTATTAGATGATGCTGATTATTTACTTTTGTCTTTTATACATGAACTTTCTGTGAAAATTAATTGTCAAACTTCATATAAAAAAATTACATTAAAAATAATAACATTGATCGCCTCAGTAATGTAGAATATAACGATATATTAGGAATAACTACTTTTTTTGATCCGAGATTTAAAACGTTTGCCTTTTGCGATCCGGCTTGTGCAGAACATACATACATACATAATTGGTCATTACAATCCTTCAGTCAGGATTATTGACCTAGTTTCTCACACCACTTATGTTGTGTGTGTTAATTTTATACATAAGTGGCGAGACCTACGGTTTAAAGTCGACTCCGAACGACCGATTTTTTTGAGAAACTTTTCATGGCAATTTTATTTACTCTCAGAGTTTTTGCCAGAAATCTGCTGAGAGGAAATCGCCGAAGAAATACTTTTTGTATTTTGTTTTGATGTCTGGCCTGGGGCTCGAACCCTGGCTTTACGTCTAATAAGCCAACACACTACTTACTAGACTACGGCGACTTCAATGCTTGTGCAGAACGCATTAAGGAAATTGTTATATCTTCTGTCTCTTTAATATATAATTCTGAATTAGAACATCAGATACAAGAAGATACAATTATAGAAGATGACACCCCAAAAGAATTTTCAATATGGAACTCTTTTGATTCGAATATTTCTCACTTTAAACCAAGAAGAACAGCAGCATCGCGTGCTATTAATGAAATACATAGTTATTTGGAAGATGATGTTATTCCACGAAATAAAGACCCATTAAACTGGTGGCGCACTAATAAATTAAAATATCCAAAACTTTATAAAATTGCTCAAGAGAAACTTTGTGCCCTTGGTTCTACTGTACCATGCGAAAGGGTCTTCTTAAAAGCTGGACAAGTATTAAATGAGCGACGAACGCGTTTAAGTGACAATAAAGCAAAAATGTTATTGTTTTTAAACTCAAATTATAAATATATTTAATATGTACAATGTATATATTTAAGTAATTTTTCTTTATTTAGTAATGTACATAAAATTTAAATCTTCTTAATTTGTATGTATACATATTTCTTGTTTATTTTACATTAATTTATATGAATTTATTGAATTTTTGTTTTGTTATTAGTTTCCGCCCTTATAGTTATTTTTTATTGTTGGAATAAAAATAAAAAAAATTTTTTTGTTTTCTTTTGCACAGTATACCAAAAGAAACACTGTTTTAAAGAACAGTGATTAACAAATCACCTTCAGAACAACGTTCTTCAAAAATCACTGGATCGCTCATCTCTAATCCTAAGGCGTCGTACAAAAGTGGGAAATTCAAAAAAATTTTAGTTCAGTGTTATTTAATCAACCTAATTTGGTATAAAAAATTATATGTTCATAAAAAATTATAATCATCATAAAAATTCTTATTAAAAATTGCTTTATAACAATAAAATTCAATTGAATTTTCAAAAACCTTACGATTCTATTTATTCCTTTCATTTTCAATTTTATTCCATATTTTCTTAAAATTTTTATATTCCAATAATATGGTAGGAAAATTTATTATTTTCCCACCCAATAGCATAAAAATCTGTTGTATTGTTGACAAATCTCAGAGCAATAGATTACAATTTCATTACAATATTTTTTATTATTCCAAAAATAAAAATCCTAAGAGCGTACTTTAGACATGCATATTAAAAGAGAAATTCTCTTTTAACGTCACATAGTTACTCTCTTAGTTCACCAACTCCGTAGTATTGTAATAACAACCTGTTTGCATGAGACATGCTCTTATTATTACACAAGCCAGACGAACTCAGAGTATGTGAAAAGAAAGAAAAAAGAATATTGAACGTATAAAAGGACGAAACAGGCAGTGAAACAACTTTAGTCCTCATTCAACTCTCGTCTAACGAATACAACTAACAGACGGTTTACGCTTGTACGTTGGAATTAAAGAAAATAAGAAAGAAAGAAAAAAAAAAAACAAAATTTAAAACAACAAAATTGTTGAAAAAATGTTATATTTTTTAACTTCAAATGTACGTACAAATACGAGTATAAATATATGTACATACATACGATATATACATATATCTAAACGTATGTATGCATGCATATTCGGGGGAGGCAATTTTTCTCTGTGTATGGAAAATTAAAAGTGAGAAAAGTTTACAATAGAAAAGTGCTTATGAAGTTACAGTCTTTTTGGTTTGTTTTGTTTGTTGTTTTTGTTTTACGTTCACACAAATAAACATCAATAAAATGATATAAAAAGAGAGAAAAAAGAATCAAAAAGAAATAAAAAGTATAAAAAAAAATAAATTAAAATTTAACAAAAAAAAAAGAAAGAAAGAAAGAAAAGAAAGAAATTTTTCCAAAGTTGTGTTGTTCATATATTCCTTAGGTTTCATTTGAAAAAAAGGAAGAAAATCTGTTCATAAGTTTTCACTGAAATAAGAAAATAAAAAAAATGTCGTTGACAAATTACGGCCTGCAGGCGGTAATTATGCCTTTAATTACAGTCACTCTCTTAACGTTATGTGGCTTTGCCGGCTTATCGCAAGCCAGTGGTGCTATTAACGAAATGAGCAGTGTAATGCGCGATATATCAACGGAAGTGAATACAATAGCAACGCCTGCTACTAGCGCCACCACATCTACTTTAAGCGTTACCGGCTTATTGCTGCCAACCTTGTCGTCAACAACCGTTAGGCAAATGATATTACGAAATAGTAACAATAACAACAACAACAACAACAAGTATAATAGCAAAAGTAACAATTTCATTGAGAACGACAATAGTGCCAGTGATAACGAGGATTCGTTTTCGTACAATGAGCCATCATCGGCCGAAATTTTACGCTTTGTTAACGATAACGATGCTAACGACAATGAGTACAATAACGTTGATGAGTTTAGTGTTTCAAACAATAAGAACCATAATCAAAATAACATTAATAGTGTTGATAACCGTTATGACAATGAAATCATTTCTGTAAAGCCCGTAAATAATTATCAAACAATAAATCACAAATTTAATAACAATAAACACAATAACAATAATAATAACAATAACGATAACAATAACGATAATAATTATAATAACGATTATATTGAATCGTTAAGTTTACGAGATCAAGTGCGTCTACTGTCGAAACAATTGAATGTTTTAATGAATCGTCGTCGTGAGGATTATGAACTATTGGAGCATAACATACGTAAATCTCTAAGGATTACACAAAATAACAATCAACCGCAAAAACAGCAGTCTCAACAATCAATCTCAACTGATTTGGATTTACGCAATGAATTGGAAAAATTGAGGTTGGTTTTCTCTTCTTTTTTTGGTTTTTTTTTTCTGGTTTTTGTTTTATTTTTTGGTTGTGGTATAATTTTTTTGACCCCCGTAACATAATCCTTTTTTTAATTTGGTTTTGTTATTGCTTTTGATGTTCCAAAACAATAGCAGCAAATTTATTGCAATAAAAAAAGAATACATATGTACGTATATACATAAACCTGGGAAATTAATTCCGACAGCAGCAGTCAGTACAATCTATAAAAGTCTAGTGAGCTATGTCCAATGGATTTACCCATATATGTACATATACATATATGTACCATATATGGGTCATTTCATAGCTAAATAGGCTGCCAAAATACAAATTAGAGAAAAATTATTCAAATATTTGCAAGATTGCTATACTATAATGGGGTAATTTTAAATCTTTAGAGTTTTGAAGTCAAAAGTGATTGAAATTTGATTGGAAATTGATTCAAGTGCTAAACTAAAATAATATTTACTTTTTAAAAGGTTACTTTATTGACAATTAAAGGCATATAGTCAGGATTAGGGCCTAGATTCTCACACCACATATGTTGTGGTAGTTAATTTTAGCCATGAGTATCACAACATGCAGTTTAATGTTGACTCGAAACGATAGATTTGAAAAGCTTCTAAGACTTCAGAAAGAAGTTATTTCGCTGGAAATAACATTTCTTCATATTGCTTGTTTTTTTAGAGATGTTAGCGTTAAGATTTGAACTCGTGAACTCTCATCGTAGTAGGTTACGATGACCAAAGGTTATTTATATGTATTCATTCATTAGTTATAATTTCATTAGGCGTTATAGCTTTTTAAATTTAAATAAAACTTCATTGTGACATCATCAATAATTTGTTATTCATTTAAAAGACTTGCCATTGTGTTCGCCAAGGCTTCTGTTGGTGTAGAGCATTCATGTTGCATAAATCAGAGTTTATTTAATCGATGGAATCGGTTATGTTGCTTATTCGCATACACCTACGACGTAGGAAAACCTCAGAAGAATAAGCCTAACAGGGTCAAATCACATGATCTCTGTGGCCAGTTCCCATCAACTCCACGTGAGATAACTATGCTCTTAAGTCGCTGGTGCAGAAGCCATTGGAATCTAGATCATCTAATGCGGATAAAAAAAGTTGCTAGTCATGAACCTAAAATGCCTGCTGTTGATAGTGATGGCTTGGCCAACGTCGTTTTCAAAGAAATATGTATGCAGTGGAACCTCTTGGACCTCATATGGATTAGACATGCTTTCTCATGTCCCCATTCATCCAGAGACAAGACTCATCGCTGAAGATGTTTTTTGGAAGAAAATTAGCGTCTCTACAGCCCAAATAGCGAACACTTGTCAATGTCGGAATAAATAACAACTAATTTAACAGATGAAGTCGCCATTATCTAGTAGGGAGTGTGCTAGCTTATTAAGCCATGGTTTAAATCCCAGGTCAAACATCGGAGCTGCGATTTGACACCGTTGGACTATTATTTATGGGGCGCCGTCAAAGATAAGTGTTACGCCGACAAGCCAGAGACAATTGACGCTTTAAAGGACAATATTCGTGAAGCCATTGGTAAAATACAGCTGCACACAATCGATAATGTGCTTAAAAATTCGACCGATCGTGTAGGCTACTGCATGGCCAGCCAAGGCAGCCATTTGAATAAAATTATTTCCCATTATTAACCGGAAGGATTGTACTTTCAAATAAAAAAAGAAATTTGAGAAAATATTCAGTAGTTTTTTTTAAAGCAATTTCAAAAAAAAAAAAGTTATTTGGCGGACCCTATATATATAAGATAGCGACCATTTTGTTTCAGTGTGTGTAAAGCACCTTTTCGATATACAAAATTTCCAAGTTTGACAGTTGCATCTACTGTCATCACTAAATCAAGACAGATTTAGCAAAGTCACAGAAAAAATAAGTTTTTACAAAGTGGCGTCATTATTATTCAGAGAACTGCCAGAATGTGGCCTTTTTTCAATACTCGTGGTGTTGTCGTAATTTCCAGCAATTGTTTGGACAGCAGAGTGGTTCAATTTTACAATTTTTGCTTATTCCTTGTAACCATCATATTAATTTTCACTTTAGGGTTTAAAAACGAGAATTTAAACGGTTTGAATTTTGAAAATTGAAAAAACAAGAGAAAGTTTGCAATAGTGAATGATTTGATCTATTTGAGGCAATATTTGAAATCCTGCTTTACACTTTTTAGAATTATTTTATGTAGCGAGCTCTGATTTTCGTCTGGTTTCTCCAGTGGTATCGCATCAAGCGTAGCTGGAAAAATAAATTTTGAACTGGTTCTTCTAAACGTGATAGGCATTGCTCATTACATTTGCCTCTCAATAGGTTCAAAGTACTGCGTGCCATTTTAGTGTAGAAAACTTACGTCAATCAAGTGCAATTATTTCATTTGACGCAAAATAGAAGTTAGCAACCATTGCATGGTACTTTGAATCATTGACTGTAGGGTCTGATGATCCCGCTGGCCTTTACATCTCATCAAATAGTGTTTCTTTCAGAAATCATTGATATCTCTTCACGTTGAATTCGGTAATTTTGTTCACTGACGCAACCATAAAAACAATAATTGAATTTTTCGATAGAAAAAACATTTCCTACAATTTTGTCAATAAAATTGAATAATATTCTTAGCATTGTTCGTTTGTTAGTCTGTTTAATAATATATTCAGATATGCACTTTTATTGAGTCAATATTCGATTAATTGAGTACAATGTTTTAAGTGTTCAGGCATAATTATATACGCAATTTAGCTTACTCAATATTCATTTGACGGCTGGTAAACAACAACAGTGTTTTTATTTTGATAGCGAAAATTAGTGTCGTTTGTTAGTTTATTAGTGCTTGTTTGTAATATGCTCACTAAACAGACTTATGACAGTGCTGCATTTTAAGTTTTACTCAATATTATAACAATTTGCGTATTTATTGCGCAATTATTAATTGAAACTTTATGTGAAATATTGAGCTCAATAATTTATAAAGGTGCATACCTGAACACCGTATAAGACGAAATAAAAAGCCGAATTCTGCTTGCAACATAATCACTGTAGCTTGATAGGTACTGTGTTGGCTTATTTGTCGTGAAGTCACGGTTCAAACCGCAGGTCTGGCAGGTCCAATAATACGAAATATATGAAGAAATATTTCTTCGACGACTTCCTCTCAGCAGATTTCTGGCAAAACCTCTGAGTGTAAATAAAATTTTCATAAAAAAGTTTCTCAAAAATCTGGCGTTTGCAGACGACTTTAAATTGCAGAACCCGCCACACATGTAAAAAAATTAACACACACAACATAAGTGGTGTGAGAAACTATCTAGGTCGTAATCCTGATTGAAGAGTTGTAATGACCCATTATGTATTGTGGTATGTATGATTTCTTAGCTTTGTTCGCTTGTTAGTCTGTTCAAAGTGAAATAAGAAACCGAACTGAGAATTTATAACATTGTCACACGTCCTGAATTCTTTGGTTTGTTTTGATAAACCAAGTGCCAGAAAAATTCACATTTTTTAGGATTGTCAGGCCGTATGTCAAATTTTTAATTATGATTTTCGCTAATAATTTTAAAGAGTCTAATATATAAAGGACTTCCTTTTTATCTTCAGAATTGATAACAAAAAAAATATTTTCTTAAAAGCATTACAACGTTTCCATAACGTTAGTATTTTAAGTTGTATGTAGACTTTTTCCCATGACTGTACAATTTGTTTTATGTTGTTATATAGCATTTAAGTTAAACCCATTGATAAGTATATCTGACCTAAACAAAATAATAAAAAAAGGCATTTTTTTTTGTTGTTGTTGCTATTGCTGTTGTAATATTCTTTTAACCTATAAAAACTTGTTATTTTATTGACTTTGATGGACGTCTATTTTGAGGATATTGTAAAGACTATTTAATAAAATCAAAATGTATGTTATTGTATGTATGTATGTATGTAAGTGAGTGAGTGTGTGCATTTGAGTGTATATGTGGGTTTGTATGTGTGTGTGTTTTGTTGTGTATCTGGGCATGACCATACATGTTAAATCATGCATAATTGAATTATTTTTTATTATTTTTTTTTTTTTGCTGGTTTTTTTTCTCTCTCATATTGTGCTTTATAAACCAATTGTATATAACTGTGTATGCATATTACATACATATGTACGTATAAGCGAATGCTTTTTAGTTTCAAAAATTGAAATATCTATCAAAAGAAAATTGCTTGTATATGTATGTGTATAGATGTCATGTGTTAGAGAGATATGCATGCATACATATTTTTTTTTTAAGAGATTTAAATCAATACATGATTTGCCATAAGCTTTGGATAAAAAAAAAAACATTTGAAATAAAATAAACTGTTAAGTTTTATCCCCCAATGAAATAAATTGGATTAAAAATTTTGTAATTAAAAAATAAAACCTGACATACATTTAGGAGTTTAACTTAGCATTACATATATGTACATACATGCATACGTAGAGTGCATATGGCTTTAATAGAGATTAAAAATATCAGCAATTGCCTCCAATAAATAAGCTTTAGATACAAACATAATAATATTATTATTATTTTTTTTAGTAATAAAATATTTTTGAAAAAGAAACATATTTTTTAACACTTAAAAATTAAAAAATCAAATCATACTTTTAGGTGTTTTTATTACTTAGTCAGGGATTATAAGATTTTTTATTTTATTTTATTTCATGATTTTAATAAAGTTCTAATTGTAATTGCAAATTTCTTTTTCTTGTTTCCAAGTCTAATAATCGTTAAAAAATAGGTTCTTTATTTTACATGCTTAAATTGTTTTCATTTGAAAAAATAATTACGGTTTCTATTCATTGCAATATCCGTTTCCTTTTTCGTTCGTTTTTTTATTAATTTTAAATTGTTGGGTTATTGTCAGTTTAGCTCCATTCTGTTTTTGTTTTTCCAAGGTATTGCACAAAAAAATAAAAAGAGGGAAACTTTATTGTAAAACTGACAGTGTTTAACAAAACAATTGTTTAACAAAGTACAGCAAAAAAAAAATATAAAATAAAAATTAAAGAGAAAAAATGGTTTTTAGAAAGGTTGAATGTTTTATTTGTCAAAAGTATTTTCCTTTTTCCATTCAAAATATTTTACCTTTTCTAGTTGAAAACTTTTCAAACACGATTAAACACATAAACCAGCAAATGTTTTCAAATGATTTTGTAAAAATTTAAGAAATACGAGGAACTTTGTTAAATAAATATGCATACTTTTAGGAGATAAAGGAAACTTTAGGGAGACCTGGTAGTCAAGGATGTCGTGTGCTTATGTGAGGAGCTTTTTTTTGCAATTTTAGGAGTTAAAGGAAATTTAAGGTTGTTCAGGCAGTCGAGAAAGTAGTGTCCTTGCTTCCTAGTGTGATAAAGGCTTTTTATAGTATTTTAAGAACTCCGAGGAGCTTTGTTAAATAAATAAACATACTTTTAGGAGATAAAGGAAACTTTAGGGAGACCTGGTAGTCAAGGAAGTCGTGTGCTTCTCTCTTAGTGTGAGAGCCATGAGTTCGTCTTCCGTTTATCCATTTTTTACAGTTTGGGTTTCTAAAATTTCTAAACAATTTGAAACACTATACGCAGGTCAAGTACCCCCAACAAAATGAAATACGATAAAATATTTCTTTGGCGACTTCCTCTCAGCAGATTTCTGGCAAAAAGTCTAATCTTAGAGTAAATAAAATTGCCATGATAAGTGTTCTCATAAATCTGTCGTTCGGAGTCGACTTTAAACTGTAGGTCCCGCCAGTTATAAATAAAATTATCACACACAACATAAGTGGTGTGAGAAGCTAGGTTGTAATCCTGGCTGAATGGTTGCAATGACCAATTACGTATGTATGTATACACAAAAGGGTTTTAAAAATTTTCATTTCGATATTTCAGCCACTGTTTGCTGGGTGTTATTCTTTTTTTTTTTTTTTTGTATACAATAAGGGTTATTATTATTAAAGTTTTGCATACTTTTTTGCGTCTGTAGCATGGAAAGAAAAATAAAGAGTAATTTTTAGTATTAATATTAATAATTTAAAAACTTGTTTTAAAAAACAATATCCATAAAAAGGGTAGAACTCAATAAATAAGATGATAAAATAATAGAAGAAAAGTAAAAACAAATATATTAAGCATAGCTTAAAGCCAATGTTACTTTATTGTATTAAATTACATTCAAAAGTATGCTACAAAATGTGTGCACATAAAATAAAAATACATTGATAAACAGGATATACATGCAATATATAGCATAGCTTAAGGGCTGTTTAACCTTATTGTACTAAAGTGCACTAAAAGTATGTTGTAATAATTAAAACACAAAATTTTAAATATGGTTTTAAATTGCACAAATAGGATAAAAGAAAATGTTGACAAAATTGAAACATACAGGATCTATTGTAAATAATAAACATACATATGTATATCAGAAGTTAAAAACCAAACCTCAATGTTCGAAATTTAATTAAATGAAATAAATGATATGCAGTAAATAAATACGTATATTGGAATAAATATTTTATATTTCTATGGTAAATTAATTATTTTGTTTTGCGTTGAAGCAAAATGTTGCATATTGTATTGTGGTACCCGCCAGAATTTAAAAAAAAATTATGATGATGTCTACCCTTATAACCATAGTATTATTGCCACATTATGAGAAAGGTAGTTTAGTGCCCTTAGCTGCAATTAGAAATGTTTGCAAATCAGCTCTAAGCATGGAAATATTGAAGCTATGCCCATAAATATTTTTGGATTTTGTTTATTTGGAGTCTAATCTTTCAGTCAGGCCTACAATGTAGCTTCTCATATTGTGTGTGTTAATTTTATCCATAAAATTCAACTGCAAACCGTTCTCATATAGAGCTTAGACGTTTGGTAGATGATAGACGCCAGACTTCTGTATAATACATCAAGAATTTATTCAAAGAACCTAATTGCGTTTAATACTAGTCGGTCTATTCGCCCAATGGTTGAAAATAATGCAGCGATGGAGTGGAGAATATCTTCTCTGTCATTGTCTCGCACTAGAGAGACAAAAGTGGTGAATTCGGTAAAATACATACACCAAACTCTTTTTTTACACGGTTTCTTTTTACACAGACTTGAAGTTACACGGTTGAAAAAAAATTTTTTGTAAAGTACGGTTTCAAAATCACTGTCTTGTATATAAAGAACTTAAAAAACCAAAAGTTCAACTTTCTATAAAAGATTTTTTAATAAAAAAAGTCGACGGCGCAAGACCTTTCGGAAAGTAGTCCGACAGTTCAAAACTCTATTACCGGACGAAATTCACCATTGGATAATTTGATGGATATCTCCAGTGATGATACCGACTTTAGTCCAGTTCGTCACAAACAATTGCGCTTGTTATCAAGTAGCGACGAATAATTATGTAGCTATGTAAATATTTTTTCTTTATTTCTATTCTAATTTTTCTGTTCTTAATTCTGGATTAACAGATTTCTTTTCTTTTTTGCTTGCTCTACCAATTTCTCACCTGTATGAATTATGTATTTTAAGTTTTAATGCTCAATAAAATGCCATATGAACATACAATTTGTATGCATTTCTAAAATTTTATAGTTTTCAACATTTTTTGCACGGTTTTTCGAAGTAAATATAGTTCTTCATTTCATCTTACACGGTTTTCAGATAACATGGAAACACCACTTTTTTTACACGGTTTTTTTTACACGGATTTCTGAAGAACGTATCTACCGTGTAAAAAAAGAGTTGGGTGTACTTTCATAAAATTGTTGGAATGCGTGGAGTATAGCAATCAAGTATTGTAGACATGAGCTAGAACAGATATAACGACTATACAAAAGGATCTGACATTCTTTATGCGACTATCAATGTAATCTAACATTACGTAGAGTAGACACTAACAATATTATAACGTAGCTCCTCAAAATATGCTTTAACTTTTATCTATATTTTTATTTTTTTTATATATATTTATGCCTATATTCTGTGCTCGAAAATTAAAAATTAATTTTCTGAAAATTAATTTTCCTGATTCCCAAATGTATGCTACAATTTTAGAAAATAATTTTTTAATGACATTACTTATACAATTAACATTTTTCTAGAATTCACCTTCTTCAAAGGAAATACTAACCCTTAAAGCATGCCTTCATAAGCATAAGGAAAACAAATTAAAAAGTTTTTCTTTGAAATATTGATTTTCATTTTCAAAGGAAGGATTCATTGCCTGTAAACAAATTATAAATGTTTGAAGCTGTGGCAAAAGATGAGAATGTGGTGGAAAATAAGAATTTCCGTTTCTTTTTTGAGTTTAATGAACTTTGAAAATTTTAAATTTTAATATATTGAAAAAAAAAGTGTTCCCAAATACAAATTGTAGCATATTTTAAGGAAAGTTGTGCTAATTTATTATTACGAACATTAGCTACGGTTATGCTTTTATGCTTCATTCCTTTTTGCCAGAGCAAGTTATACAAATTATTTATCAATTAACTCCTTAAGATATGCTTCAATTTATCATATATGCATTAACTCATTAGAATTTTGTTCGCAAATAAACTATAATTATCTCGTATTATAAAGATTCAATACTAATTACACTAAATACATACTTAACATAATGAATGTACTCTCATATATACCATATGTATGTAATACGATATGCAATAAAAATAAGTACAGAATAAAAATAAAACATAGATGAGACTCCTTAACTTATGCTTCAATTTATATGCATGCATCGCATAACAAATACATATAAAATATTAGATTGCATTTGCTTAAGTACTTGGCTTGTGGTGTTGAAGCATTAAAACCGTATGCTTGTTATTCATATATTTTCTACATATAATTTAGATATTAGATATATATGTATAAATGTAAACATTTAGATCTTATATTTATATATTTGCATATCTTGAGGAGCTAAAGTTTGGTAAATTGCTTATGGTTTGACAACATTCTTCTTATTTATATTTTCACTATATATGTGTGTGTATGTATATGCGAAATAAATACTTAGAAATGCTTTTTGCAACCACATAAACCAAATACAGATCAATTAGCATTGTATACATGTAGCAAATAGAACAAGATTAGAAAATTATTATTTTAAGCTCCTAAAAGTAGTGAAAACAAATTTTATCTGTCTTCATTAATATTATCCAAGCAGCATTTACCTAAAGACACTTAAGTTCCTTTGGGAAATTTTCTGAGAATCATTAATACGTCTATCTGCTGCTGCTGTGTTCATTCACTTAATAACCCCTTTTACCAAAGTTTTAAGCTCTTAAAAGTATACTTTGAAAATTACAAGAAATTTTGTAAACAGAACTAGAAGTTATTAAAATCTTTAATACGTATAAATTAAAAAGAATTACGACAAAAAGTAAAAATGAAGACATAAAAACTAAACTAAACTAAGTATGTATATGAGAATATTATAACAGTCATAAAAAGAGCCATAAAAATATTTTATTTGTTGAATTAATTTTAGCGTGTATGGCATAATGGCCTGTTTTTATCACAATTTATTCATGATGATATGAAATTGAAAGTTCTAGACCAATAAATTAAGATTTTTCATTAAATTCAATATTAAAGTTAATTTAAAGGTATAGTTAATACACAATTTATTTTTTTTAACAATAATGAGCAGCTAGGTTGTAGTCCTGACTAAAGGGTTCTAAAAACCAAGTAAGTACATAAGTATTTGACCGTGTTATTATTCCATTATTAGGCAACTATTAGTGCGACTTTCCCTCAGCAGATTTCGAACTCTACTTTAAAACTATAGGTCCCGCCGTTCATGTTAAAATTATCACACACAACATAAGTACTGTGTGGAGCTAGGTCGTAGTCTTCAAACTATGTATTAGTAGTTGCTGGCTACACATTTTTTAATTTTTCAAGCATTTTGAGGATTCCATGCCAAAATGTCATCCAATTATCGACTTTATTGCAGGAAACGATTCGCCTGTCCCATCGAAGAAAAGAAACTGTAGTTGGAAGAAACTAAGTCTGGTAAATAATGCTTTGATCCTGACCCAGTTTTGCTTTGTGTGCAGGTTCATTGTTATAATGCAAAATTATCTTGGCGTGTCTTGTGGTCCATTCTGGTCTTTTGTCGATCAACGTATGTTTCAAATTGATCATTAGTTAGTCGGTAGTAAACAGTATTTATTGGTTCACTAGATTTTAGGTGGTCATGGTACACCACCCTTTTCTGGTCACAGCAAATACACAGCATTGTCTTCCCGACGAATCGATGTGGTTTTGCAGTCGAAGTTGATGGTTTTCCCCGTATTAATCCATTATCTGTTTCCGTTTAGGAACCGGAAAATAAATCCATTTTTCATCACCAGTAACAATTTGATGTAACACTGATTATCTATCGCATCTTTGAAGCCAAATATCTCAAGGAGTTTTTCGGTTTTCCATCTGCCTGTAATTCAATTCATGTGGCATCCATTTTGCATCACCAGTAACAATGCAACAATGATGCGGCACCTATTTTCCAAACGTTTGGGTATTTCTCTTAGTTTTTAAAGGTTCAGAAATTCTTTATTGTGGAATATTTAACACTTTTGCGATTTGTTTCTTATTCAAAGTGTCATTTTTATCCAATATTGTTTGTAATTTGGCGCCGTCAAACTTATTTGGTGGTCTTCCACGTTCTTCATGTCCCACATAAAAATCGTTATGTCTGCACCGTCGAAACCATCTTCTGCATGTTACTTTTGATGGAGCATTATCACTATATGCCTCGACAAGCATTTGATGCAACTCTCGAGCTCTTACCTTCAAATTAAAACAAAAAATTAATACTTTGAACAAATCATAATTTTCTGGCACAAAATTCGCCATCTTTAGCACGATAAAAAAATATGTTATGATGTTATTTGTTCACTGGTTTGGTGTATGTATACTGAATATAGATGACAGATGTCATCGCCAATACAAAAATAAAATTAAGGCTCATTCGCAATAAATGTTCTCTATGGAGATATTTGTATCTTGACGCTCATACCATACCAGTGCAACTGCAGCATTTCACTATTTTTAATTAGCACGACGCCTAAAAGTATAGGGTATAAATAAAGATTGACATTTTTGGAGAGTTATTTTAGGGAAATATTAAATTTCTAAATAACTCCATCATCAGTAATTTGTCTACAAAAAACAAGTAACTTGGTTCCAAAGTTTAATTTAAATTTAATTTTTGTACGTGAAATTTATTGATCCTCCCATTAAAGAATGGTTTTTGGTTTTCTACGAAAAATATTTATCAATTTGAAGAAACTGCTCAAAGGAATTAAAACAGAACGAAACTTAAATATTAATTAAACCGTAAATAAATTATTTCATTTAAAGATTTAATTTATCTGTACATCTTACGTACTTTAAGAGTGACTACCGAAACGAAATTACAATGGCTTGACGTAAAATTTATTTATAAATTCTTTGACAATAAATTTATTCAGACTTGTGCTTGTTCATAACATGCCAGAAGTTCTGCCAAGACAAAATTTAAATCAATATTTACTCAGTAAGAAAAAATAAATTTCATAGTCATACCCCCAACCAAACCGAAAAAATGCTTTAAGGTTTCTTTTCTATTTATTCACTTCATATTGAAAATTTCGTTTATTTAAATATTTATTTACCAAGAAAAAGCGAACAAAGAAATTAAATTAAATCAATTAAATTTTGTGATTGTAAAACTCAATAAGTTGCCTGAAAGTATACTACAAAAAAATTACAATAAAAACTTTTGTTATTATGCAAATTGGAAATGAGAAAAAATTAAAAATTCATGTTAAAAAATTACATTCTCGTTAAAATATGCGAAACCGTATTTGTTCAGCTTAAAAGAAAAAAAATTCAAATCAATCACTTTTTGATGGCATACATTTAGGGTGACACAAAATATTACAAACACATTTCAGCGATTTTGCTAAGTAATTATTATAGGGAGTGGGGTGTTTCGCACAAATCATCTACTAAAATACAAAACAGACTGTTTTCCCTCCAAAGGTTTTATAAACCCTGTAAAAGTGGCTCGTTACAAAGACATTTTTGCTGTGGTGGCAGCAGTATTTTCATAATGACATACTTGAAGTAATTTAAGCTTTCATTACCAGTAAATTTATAAATACTCAGACATATTAAATATCATTTGAAATGTTATTGTCTTGTTTTCATAACAAGAAAAAATAAAAAAGAAAACAAAACAACACAACTGTTTAAAACCACAGGGCTTTGCAGAAAATAAGAATTTATAAAAAAAATGAGAAGCATACCCTAAGGAGAATAAAAATATTTTTAAATTGTTTCAACAACAGCTACAAAAACAATCACTTATATTGACAGTATTTACATTTCTTAATTCATTTCTTATTTCAATTTTTTATTTTTATTTGTGGTTGTTTGTTTATTCTTTTCGTTTTTCGTCTTTCGCCTTCTGTTTGAGCACCAGACAAGAAATACAAAGTTTGCGTAATGGGCAACAAATTGATGGCACCATCCTGAGCAACAATAAGGAACGTTTAACCATTGAATGGTTACAGCAATCCATCGGTGAATTACGTAAACAATTGGTAGAGTTGCAACAAATTGCCAGTAATGCGATGAGAGATGTGACAACACGGACACAAAGCTGGGAAGATTTAGCAACAATACGCAGTGATTTTCAACAACTTAAGCTCGAATTAGCCGCACTCAAAGAACGTCAACAACAAAGTGATGTCTATATACAGGAATTACGTGAGGAGAGCGAACAGCAAGAGCAAGAATTTCAACATTTTATAATACAAAATAAACAAATCACAACTGACAGACAACAGCAACAGCAGCAGCATCAGCATCCGGATAGCAAAGCTTTGGTGGATACAGTCAATTTAAGTAGCAGCTCAAGTGAAAGTTTAGATGAGGATATCAAATCAGATATAAAAGAGGTAAGTTTTTATTGTATGGATTTAAATTCTAGCATATGGGAAAATATACCCAATGTCTTCATGGCAGTATTAAAGCCATTGTATAAAATGTCTTATGAGTCTCATGAAATTTACAAAATTATAATATTTTTTTAAACATATTAAATAAGCTTTAAAATAGGCTTTATATTGCTATATTACATTATGCCTGAAAATAGGCTTTAACGTAAAAATATTAAAAGTATAATAAACCATTAAATATGCAAATTTAAAAAAGGTTCGTATTACGTTTTATACTAAAAGAATACAAAGCTCCTAAGACCATGACTATTATGATATTAAAACTAATAACCATAATATAATATTTAAATATCGTACATTTATTTTTCCTACGTATTGTATTGTATATGAGTATTGCTATAGCCCCTCAAAGTATGCTTAACCTATATATAGGTTTTTATTTAATTCACTTGTGTTAAGCTAAATACAATTATATTTTCGGAATATTTGAAAAATATTCAAATGAAGTTGTATATACAGGCACACAATAAAAAATTATTTGGCATGTATCTGCATAAAGCATAACTTGTGCAGAAGTATTATTAAATTAAAGTAAATAACATTTATGTTTATTGTTTTATAAAAATTGTGTTTTTGTTAAGATTAATTTATTTCTAAAGCCTAAATATAGGCTTTTTGGTAATTTATAACCTAAAAGTATGCTGCAAATAAATTGCATATTTTTTTAAAATCCTTTTTCTTCAAATTAAAAAAAAAACAAATGCATTCAATAGAAAAAGTGTGTCATAAAAGGATTTTAATAAAACAAAAATTTCTCATAACGTACATATGTGCCTATTTATATGCTTTAAATATTTTTTAAAGACAACTTCACTGACCTAATTTCATTGCAGCATGTTCCAGCATATAAAACCTGAATCTTTGCCTATTAATTTATTTTTAAAAAATTGTTTTTCAACATTTGTGTTCGACTTGCCTGAATATATTCTTAAATGGGTAACAAGAGGGAGTATGCAAGGAAAAAGGAAACCTTGAGATATAAACGCTGTCTTAGTAGGACTATTTCTGTAAATACCTCCCTTGAATAGGAAAAACTGAAATCCGGGTTATTTATATGGAGGCGAGTATTTTGACAATGCCGAAAACACATACGTTTCATGTAAACGCTAGGAAAATAGAGAAAAGATTGAGACCGGAAAATGATGTTAGTCCAGTAACACTTGAAACTATCATGGGCAGGTAATGCGCCAGAAAGCAAGCCACTGATGATTATGTCTAGAACACTCGGAGACTTTATCTGAAATAAGGTGCATGAGGTTTAAGATTTACAGGAGAGAGTAGGTTTTACAAGGAATCGCCGACATGTGATGATACCAAGATATTTTCAGTTTCAGGTATAATGAGAAACAAATATTTCCATAACATTTTATAATTTCTTTAGTTTCCACGAGCAAATACATGTCTACGCGACTGGATGTCTGTAAAAAATAATTATCGTGGAAAGTAGCGATAGAATTGTAAAAGAGAAGCCACATGGCAACCGTGATCCAATGAATTAATAGAGTTGAATATCTCACTGTTATTAATACGTAATTCCACCTTATCCTGTACACGCCTTATATACTATTTTCGATCGGATATAAGTGGTGTAATTAATATGAGTTGAAGTGAAATATTTCTTGTACTGTTTTAAGAAAACGAAGCATTTAATGCTTCTTTTCAGTCTTGAAAAATAGACTGGTTTCAGCAGAGACATTGCATTGAATTTTCATACTGACAACATTTAGATCTTTTGCCTTCACAATGTTTACACAAACCATAGGTACATATCAGATATTATTAATGGTGTGGTAACATTGCTTAAGACAGAGTACACGTCCCTATTCAAATATTACTTGTAGGTCGAACATGATTGATTCATTCATCATACATACATACAAACATAATTGGTCATTACAACCCTTTAGTCAGAATTACGACTTAGCTTTTCACACCACATATGTTGTGTGTGTTAACTTTATACATGAGTGGAGGGATCTACAGTTTAAAGTCGACTCCGAACGACAGATTTTTAAGGAACATTTCCTGGCAATTTTATTTACTCTTAGAATTTTTGCCAGAAATGAACTGAGAGGAAGTCGCTAAAGAAATATTTTTTTGTATTTCGTTTTGATGTCTGACCTGTGTTTTGAACCGTGGCCTCACGTCTAATAAGTCAACACACTACCTACTAGACTACGACGACTTCAAGCACACACACGACATAAGTGGTGTAAAAAGCTAGCTCGTAATCCTGACTGTAATGATATGTATGTATGTAACATTGCGTCAAGTCGGTACATACAACCTCATTCGGATATTAATTGTAGGTTAAACACGTATGATTCATTCATCTGAAGTCCTCCATTTCTTTCAATTTCCGAAGCGGAATAGGACCTTGTGGTACGCCTTAATCTAACAGTAACTCATGCTTTTCTTATACTTATTGCTGGGAATCTAGTTGGTTTTCCAATTGTATTTTAAAATTAGGGTAGCACTAAATACTTACATATTTCTTTATATATTCTATAAAAGAAAATTAAAAAAAAAAAAACGACAAGACAAGAAGAGCAGTTGCTTCTATTGTCGAATAATTTGAGTTTATAGTTGTTTAACTTACGTTTAACATTAGTCGCGTGTCTTATGTAGGACATAACAACAAAGTTACTGTAGCTAATAGAGGGTTCATGACATTTGGTAACATATTGTGAATGCCTTCAACTTAAAACTCATACACATACATACATATAAATTTTGTACATTTTGATTTTCAAAATAATATTCCAGTGAACTCTGACAGTTAGGGGTGATTGGAGCCCATTTACGAGTGTATATGTATGTATAGATACTGTACTACAACAATAACAACAAAAATAAAATATCTACTTCATGACACGTTTACAAGCATGAAATATTAGCTTGTCACATTTATAAATAGTATAAATTTTATTAAACTGGCTGTCATATAAATACATACTACCCGGTCTTATGAATTTACCAAACTTTTTCTTCCAATTCTTAAAAACATCAAAATAGATTTCTATTTGCAGGGAGGTGGAAGGGATGTGAAACGGATGTGAAACGAATGTGAAACGAATGTGAAACTAAGTTAATATAATAAAAATATTGGCTTTAAATAAAATATTAGGGTGGAATAAATGTTTGTATATGAAAATAAAAATAATTTTTTTTTTTATTTTACCACACCACCCCACCCCACGGCTACGTTTTCTGGATTTGATTTGTTTATGCTCGAATGTTGCTTCATAACACAAGACACACGTAAAATCCAAATGTTTCCATAACTTGTTTTCCATTGGCATTCACTGTATTTTTTTTTTTTGCTTTCAGTTGCTCGTTACGTTTTCAATAAAGTTCTTAACATATATTTTTCAATCGAATTTTTGTTGCATACTTTTCGAATGGATAGAAAAAGAGGAAGAACGAAAAATTAAGTTACATTTGCAAAGAGTGTAAGAATGTTTGTGTCATACAATTGCTTAATGAAAATATGAGTTTTCCTCTGAAATCTTTCTTTGTGTGAATGCAAGCACATAACAAGATTTATAATAAACAAGCAAATAAATAACTTTATTTTTGTAGCATTGCATACTTTTAGGATTAAAAAAATATCATTTGACTCACTAGTTTAATACGGAATCATAGTAAAACAATTTCATTTCCAAGTATAGAAAATATTTTATTGCAAAATATTTCTTTAAATCGATTTGTTTACTATCATTCTACAAAGCCTTTATGTATTTGCAATGAATAATTGCAATTATTATTTATTATCGTAGCATATTTTTAGTCGTCATTGATATGTTAAATATGTTAGCACATAAAGAGGTACACATCTGTCTGTTTGTGCAAAAACACAAAACGAAACATATTTTGAAATAATCTTAGAAATTGAAAACTAAAATGGAATCTCATTTCATAGATGTTTGTTCAATAAAAGGATATTTAAGATTCCTTTTGTAAAAATAATTTTCAATTTAGATTTAAAATATTAAACTTTATGAAAAGAGAAAAGTTTTGTATTTAATTCATTTCAAATAGTACTTGTGTCGGCATGTGTTTTTGTATTTGAAAAGATTCTGGGCATTATTATCGTAACAAGAAAAAAAAAACTTTCAATTCAAGTCATTTGAAAAAGAGATATGAAGAGACGAGTATTATTGATTTGATTAAATGGTTCCATGAGCCCACATTAAATCTTAAACATTAGGACCAATACAGTGATATATATGGTAAGTGTATATACAGTAACTTATTTCTTTAATAACTACAATTAGTCTTCAAGGATAGGATCTTGTAAAGCCTATTGCACTCTGGAAGAAGCTCTTACGACTTGTCCCATATAAAGTGTCAAGTATTTAAACATAAGCTTGAATTTTACAAGGACATATCGGCTCGGATATGAATTTTAAAACATTTTGATAATGCTATAATGTTGGTTACAGGTTCTCAATTTGATCTCAATGTGATTTCAAATGATTTGTTTGAAACTGTTGAGTTGAGAATTTTGTTAATTTCGCAGTTTATTAACTGCTAGTATGCATGCAGACCGAGTTCTTGATAGAGTATGGCATAAAGAAACGTGAAAAGAATTACTTTTGTTGACCAACTTACAAGTACGTCAACAATATTACGTCACCTCTAACTATGGGAGTCATAAGTTCTAGATGTTGTGTGCATGAAAATTCAATGCGGTGTTTGTTGTCCCAAGATGCGTTCAAAAAATATTTCCCTTCATCTGATCTCCTCACTACTTACTTAGTTAATTGATCATTACAAGCCTTTAGTACATTCTCACACCATTCATCTTCTGTGTTCTAATTTTCTGAAAGAGTGATGGGACCTGTACTTTAAGGTCGACGATTTTTGAGAAACTTTTCATGGCAATTTTTATTTACTCTTGCGAGAAGACTGCTGAGAGGATCTTGCCAAATAAATATTTTGTTTCATATTTCGTTTTGCGTCTAACAAGCTATTACACTTTTAGAGAACGTCGACTACTTACACCACTTATATCCGCCAAAAAGGGAATGCAACGCTCATTCATTGAACCCACTCTATTGACTCATTGGACCACCCTCGTATTTGTAACTATGTTTCGTATGAATATTAGAGAGTCAAAAGCTTTGTGTGTTGTCAGTATAAATGTTTTTTTGGGGTAACTTTTAATGGCAATTTTTATTTACCCTCAGAGTTTTTGCCAGAAGACTGCTGAGATGAAGTCGTCAAAGAAATATTTTGTTTCATATTTCGTTTTCTTTGAGATGTCTGAGCTGGAATTTAAATCATGGGCTCGTGTCCCACACTACTATATATTAGATTACGGTGACTATTTGCACCACTTACATATATCCGCCAAAATGGGAATACAACTCATTGAAGCACTGTCGCAATGTAACTTATGTTACATAACTTTTCTATCATTACTACAATGGATTGTGCACAAGAGAAAAAACTAACTTGTTCCCGAAAATTACATGCTTTTACGCAAGTAGTACTTGTCTTTCTCGTAGAGTAAATCCATTTGTGAACGATTGGCCAGTGGAATGCGCTGTGGAGATAAATAACGCTCT
>OV656868.1:14222907-14250250 GCA_927399465.1 Sarcophaga caerulescens | reverse complement strand
ATAAATAACGCTCTGCAGCCACATTATCAGTATATGAAACAATCTTCCTGCAGAAATTTTCTGTAAATTATGACAAAGATAGATTGAAATCTAACATCCATAGCCACTGCTAACACTTTTCTCACTCGCACAATCTAACACACGCCAATCCCAAATATTAAGATTATGACTCCGATGCATAAATCAAACTGAATTTGGCCGTTGATATGAGATATGTTGGCTTTGGGAGCCGCTGCGGTTTATAGCATATTCGAATGCTTTTGCGAATTAAAAAACCCTACCTGCCAGTTACATTCACCTTCACGTGAGATGACCGTGAAATCAAATCACTAGTTCAGGAAAACCAGTGTGGCACATAACGGCCTCCTGATGAAATAACATGTATGCAGATCATTCTATTCAGGCCAAAAGAAGTTGGTAATCATCAACCTATAGGTAGTGCTCTCCAATGACAGTGATTTTTTGAGACACATTGTACAGTCTAGGATTTCATGTGGTACCCATTCATCCAGAAATTGGCCTCATTACCGAAGATGATTTTTCAATGATAATTATTGACCGTTCTAACTGTGGCAGAGCCCATTGAATACATGTCGTTGGCTATGGTCATTCATAGTGGCTTTGCAACTAAAAGTGAATAAATAAATGAAAAGTAATTTGACAGAAGTAGCTGCAACTCAACTGCCAAAATTCGGATGTTCCTGTTCTCTAGAGCACTTAATATAAAATATTTTACATCCTGATTCATAAACCTTTGGCTCCTCTTTATTTGGGCGTTCTCAACTGTCAAAATTCGGCAGTTCATGTGCTCTTGAGCTCTTAATATAAAATATTTTACATTTAGATTCATAAATCTTTGGCCCCTCTTTAGTTAATTGCTTTTCATTATGCTTGCAAGTGATGTAAAATTTCGTATTTAATATTAAATTCTAACGAATTCTATTAAATTCCATTCAAACAAATAATATGAATTGAAAAAAAAACAACTTGATTTTACCTTTATTTTCGTATAAATTTCATAAGTATTTATTTAATTAGAAAGAAAAGAATAAAAAAAATTTCCATAATTTTTTGCATTACCCCAAAAAAAATGATGTTTTGAGAATTTTTTTTGAAATTTGTTTTTTAATTAAAAATTGTGTTCATCAAAGGCCTGTTGTGTTGTTGTCATTTCTCTAGAACTATAATCTATATTAATAAAAAAAAAAAATTTCTGCAATTATTGAACTTTTTTGTGTAACTTGTTTGACCTGCATTGAATTTATTTTTAATTTTTTTCTGTTTGATGCCAGTAACAATTATTAAATTTGACCACAATAAAGCAACATGTCACAAACATGTCAGAAATTCTAAAGTTAACTTCAACTTGTATACATATTTGTTTTATTCCGTTTACAGTTAGAGTAGAGCAAGTAAAATGGGTTTTAAGCTGAATCCTTATGTCTAAAACATTGCAGATCAGATTCCTTGTTAATATTCAAAATAAATTATGAACTCAGAAAATTAATTAAATTAATATGAACAATTAAAATAAATTTTAGTTTCATTAATTTATAGTTTCACGAATATTTTAAAGAATACTCTTTCAAAATTGTCTTGCTATTCAATTCGTTTTTCAAATTCAAAAGCATTTTGGAAGTATTAGTCAAGTTTCATATTTTTTTTAATTAAATTTAAAAAAAAATTATTTGCATAATAATACAACGATTATATAGGGTTTCAGATAATAAACACAACAAACATTTTGTTTAAGTACTGAGGTGTAGTTTAGTTACTTAAAGGACTTTCAGTATTAACTTGATTTGGCAGCTGAGAATACCAAAGGATACTAGAGGATACTAGAAGCACAATGCTTCCAAATTTTTAAAATTTTCTCTAAAAAAAGAATAAATCTCTTTGTGACGATCATTGCACTCTTGTTTCATTTTACTATCACTATAATCGCCGCAGCCTAATGGATAGTGCATTGGCTTATTACGCGTGAGACCACGGTTCAAACGCCAAGTCAGATATCTCCAGCAAAACGAAATATTAAAAAATATTTCTTCGACGACTTCTGCTCAGCAGATTTCTGGCAAAAACTCTGAGAGTAAATATAGTGCCATGAAAAGATTTTTAAGAAATCTGTCGTTCGGAAACTACTTTAAACTGTAGGTCCCACCACTCTTGTATAAAACTGACACACACTACATTAGTGGTATAAGAAACTTGTTCGTAATCCTGACAAAAGTGTTGTAATGACCAATTATGTACGCATGTGTGTACGGTCCAGATATCAGAAGCTATTCTCATACTCTACTGATTAGCCTTGTAGCATTATATTATCGGCTTTGGTTTTCTTGATATTTATCTCAAGTCTAACATTGCACGCTCTTCGTCCTAAGTTCTCTTACATGTTGGTAAATAGCTAAGGCAATAGGGGCCTTATGTTTGGCACCAGCCTTCTGATTTACTTCACGGTTAAGTCGTTGGAAAATAAAACTGTTGCTTTAGATTTATTGGCAAAACACATTCCTTTCATACCCAAACTATGGCATGACTTGAGTCAACCCCAGTTTATTTTATTAACACAAAAATTTATGAAACTACATATGAAATGTTTACTGGGTTACAAACCAACATGTTAAAATAAAGGCTGTCAAAGAAGCGTTTGTAAAAATAAATTAAGTTTCGCATATAAGCAGGAGAAACACAAAAAAAAAAAATTAAAACTGAAACCAAAACAGATGTTTAATAAAGTGGCTTGACCAAAAGATAAATTGGTAGCACTGCTAAAAATAAAGTCCAAACGTACTCACACATACGCTTTTATCATAATTTATTGCCAATAACTGAAAAAAAGAGGAATCGTTAAGCAAAAAAGAGGTCATCTGTTAAAAATTAAAAAACAAAACTCTTTTGGTTTTTAGTTTCTCACGTTAAATTGGAGACCAAAACGAAATTAAAAAACCAGTTTCAGTGGAGATGATAAAGAGGGGAAAAAAAACCTAAAAACGGAGATGCCAATAAAGGATTAATTTCATTACTAGCAGGCCGTTAAGCAGCCGCTTGAATGGAGTTGGTTTTAATATAAAAAAAATTTAAAAATATTTGCAAATAATTTTCATTTTATTATAATGAAATTAATGAATATCATTTTCGTTAATGAGTTTTTTAATAAAACCCTTTAGTATGACAATATTCCACTACATAGAAGGAATTAATAATGCGTGAGCGCCATATTTGCCATGCATGCATATATATTTATGATGGACGGTGGCTTTAGCCATAAAATAAACTCATTTGGTTTTATTGTTATTAATTAAAAAGAAAACGTAATTTAAAGTAAATATAATACGATTTTATCAATTTAATAATTGTTACATAAATACATTGAAAATTTCATTATTAAAATTTGTTGCATACATTCAGGTTACTCTATGTATAATTTAAATAATTTTTTTAGCAATAAATAAAAACTAATTCCCAAGACTTTTATTTTCTTTAACAAAAACCTTTTCTAACTTTAACAATAAAATAAGAAAAAAAAAAATAAATGAAAACATAAAAGTAAAGTAAATCACCAGTTTATTGCTTGTCTGTATCACCTGAAAGTATGCCATATTATTTTTGTGTAAATTATTAAAAATGATAACCCACATACAAAATATCGATCCCATTAGGAAAGCTTTTAATAGTTTTAAAAACATTTTTAAACGAGTTTATCACCTTTGCTGTCATTTCAGGCTATAAATTTTTAAAATAATATCGTACGGCTTTGCATTAAAGGATTAAAACAGAATATTGTAGTGGTATGTGAGACAAAATTAAATGTGCCACCTGGTATCCGTTATGAAATGAAGCTTAAAAAAGTTATTTTAATAACTACCGTTGCAGACTTTTTATTATTTTCATTTAGAAGGTGTTCAAAAGTGTTGTAGACGGTACTTATGCGGTAAATTAAACGATGTTGAACCGCCTTAAATTATGCGTTTTATGCAGCAAAGTTTTTATTAAGCCTTAAAATATGCTTTTAAATTTAATTAAGTAAACAGAACACTTAAAAGATTTCGAAATAATTTTAAAGTTTATAACTTTTCTATACTTTGTGAAGCACTTGAAGTTGAATATTGTAAGCAGCACGTTAGGCATGTAAAATAAATAATTTAATCGTAGTACCCATAATAGGTATATATAGACGGCGCCAGATGACTCTATAGGGAGGTAAATTTAGTGAACAATTAATTTTACAATTTGAAGAAGTTCATTGGACACCACGGTGCATCAGAAGAAGAAATGTCTCGTTCGAAAAAAAAACACAATTGCTTTGCTATCCCTAATCCTTTCAATCTTATTTTCAAATCAAAATTAGTTCTTGTTCTTCTTCAAAAAGCATTACCTTTCTTCATTTCTGTATCTTTTTATAGCCAAGATATTTAAATTCCTTAATGCCATGAATATAAATATTTTTATTGGAAAATTTTCCTACTTTTTGAATTGAAATAAAACAAAGGGTGTGTGAGAAGTCGCTGTGGTCTAGTAGGTAGTGGGTTGGCTTATTAGACCTGAGGCCACGGTTCAAGCCCCAGGTTAGACATCTCCAGTATTTATTGGGTTGGCTTATTAAATAGGGGCCACGGTTCAAACCCCAGACATCTCCAACAAAACGAAATATGGAAAATATTTTTTCGGCGACTTCCCCTCAACATATTTCTGGCAAAAACTCTGAGAGCAAATAAAAATTGTCATGAAAAAGTTTTTCAAAAGTCTGTCGTTCGGAGTTGACTATAAACTGTAGGTCTCCCGCCACTTATGAATAAAATTAACACACACTACATAAGCGGTGTGAGAAGTTAGGCCGTAATATTGATTGAACGGTTATAATGATGAATTATGCTTTACAGGTCTTTTGATGCCCTTGTATTTGAAACCTAATCTGGATCCGAAATGACCGATTTTCCATGACACAGGCATACAAATCAGGCTAAATTTGAACGATGGCATGGACTATATTGAGGACCGTAGTATTCTGTAGTTTACGAACATTTACCTGTGACGTAAGAAAAACCTACAAGAAAGTTTAATAGGATCATATCGCATGATCTCGGTGGCCAGTTCACATCGCCTTCACATGATATGATTACATGCGACAGTAAATGCCATTGAAACCACTTGTCATTGGCATTTAAATCATTCAATTCACACCAAAAGAATTTAGTAATCATCGATGTCTGGTACACGCCTTTGCTAGTGGTTGTCTCGCAAACATTATTCTCAATGAAGCCGACAGCCCAGTCCATACCAAGAAGTTACTTTTTCAGAATGCATTGGGCGCTCTTGGATCGCATGTGGATTTCTATAGTTTGAAAGTGAAGAATGATTTCATTGTTCACGTAAATATTCATCCAGAAAAGGGGTCTCATCTCTGAAGATGATTTTTCATACAGCAAACACACGGGGCTAAACGGGACTAAATAAATGACAACTAATTTGGCAGACGTAGACTTAGATGACCGTTATCAATTTTCAAGGATCGGAAGGCCCTGTTTGGAGAACAAGTATAATCACGAAGTTTTGTTTCCAAGTTAACTACACTTACAGGCAGGTCTAATGAAAGCAGAACCGTTTAATGAACTCAACAGGGCATTATTGATAAGAGCAGTAGAATTCACTTACTGTTCCGATGAGGTCGTACATTTTATAAAATCAAGTGGACGATATGTTATATTCTAATCATGAAACTTTAATCATAATTTATGTTCATAATAAAATTTCTGAAACTCATTTCCACTGTAACTTCGGCCATATTGTATACCGCCGTATTTTTTAGAAATTTATCAACTAAAATAACACATATGGCAGGCACATTATGCTCGAAGAAATGTTTCCTTTATTTTTAACTGACATTTTGTCATTTTCGATTAGTTGGCATATTTAAAGGGCTCGAATTCCACAAAAAATTTCCTTTTTTTTTTTCTTAACCATTGTTAGTATATTGTTAGAAAAAAAGGAGGAAAAATAGAAGAACTACAAGTTTAGACCCTAAATTCTTGACACATTCAACATACTTCAAATAAATACCGGTCAGGATAAAAGGGGTTCATAAAAAATGCAACACATATTTAAATACAATAACTACTCAATTTTAAAGGGGAAAAAAGTATAATGTTAACCTTTTTGCCCTTATGCTAACAATAGAAAGAGTTTTACGGCTAAACACGGTTAAAACATATTTTAAGGCTTCCGATTTATTCTCTGTGTGATAAAAATTTTAAAGCATATGCTGTTTTGTGTAGGAAAAATAAAATAATGTTTTGCATACTTTTAGGCATCCTATGTAATGTTTACAAATATTTGATACACAATATTTTTATGTAACATTTATAGCCATAAAACAGCATTTATTGGTAATAAATTCTAGTGAATAGAAAAAGCAAACGAGCTATTAACAAAACTTTTATAACATATCCTCTGTGCTTGTTGTTTTGTTGTGTTGCCGTTTTTTTTTGGTGATTTTGTTGAATGGAGCATAACTTAAGGAGCAGTTTTGTTAAATATGTTTTATATTTCAAAGTTTCTATGTGCCTATGTAATCTCTGGAGATTAATATTTTATTTATTTTATTTTTTTGTTGTTGTTGCTTTCTGTGTGTTTTGTTAAGCAATGCCGATAATGTTTTGGAAATGAATACTTTAATGAACCGATTATATAAGAAATCTTTTATTAAATATACGCTAAAGGCTAATTATTTAATACGTAAAGTTTGTTGGCTTGTAGAAATTAATTTCGTAAATTGCTTTCACAAAAGAGTAACCAAGAAATGAGTATTAAGTGTTGCGTTTAATGATTTAATGGTAGTTTTAACTTTCTTAGAATCAAATAAAGCCATGTGTTAAGTTTAAATAAATAATCATTAAATATTTATAAATAAAACAAACAAAAAATAGATTTTTACTCGATTTACATTTAACCTGAAACACTTAATAGAACATGGAAATTCCATTTGTTTTATTTGTTTCAATAATTTTACCCTTTCTGGTGTCTACTTTAAGGCAAAGCCTTTTTTAAAACTTAAATTATGTTTCTTTGGATCTGGTGTAAATTGTGTTCAACGTTTTTTTCTTAACCTCTTTCATAAACAAGTGCTTTTATTGCCCAAAAAAAGGAGACCAAAAAATACTTTCCGAAAAAAAGGTAACAATATGAAAAAGATTTCCCCCCCCCATAATTATGCAATAAAAACCAACCGTTTCCTGTTTCTTTTTCTCTGCCGTTACACACAGCACAATACAATGTACCGAAAAGAAAGCAAAACATGATGAGTGTTTCCTTTATGAAACGAAAATCATGTAATTTTACGGGGAGTATGGACTGGACTTTAAGGGGGCATGGATGCCACACATAGCAAATCGCTTTGGGAATTTTGGAAATAAAATACAGAAAACAAATGTCGTTGCAAATATATTCTTTCTTTATGATTATGATTATTATTATGATTATTATTTTTCATAAGTACTGTAACGTACCGTTTCGTTATAAGGCTTTAATGTGTAAATTGTATGAAAATTTTCAAACAAAAGGAAAACGAAAACGGAAAAGCAAATATATTGAAAGATAAATAAAAATCCAACGAAATATAAGAAAATAGCAAAGCAAACGAAACAAACAAGCAGCTTTAAAATTTCCCTTTAAGGCAAAGGCCATCAGGCTTAGATAATAACGTGGGGAAAGTACCCAAGGTGGTAGGCTATTTTTTTATGATTTATATCAAGCATTTGCACATTAACTTTGGCAAATGAAACACATTTTTGTTAACAGAAAAAGAAAGAAGAACAAAATAATGAATGAACATAAAGATAGAGTATTTCCATATAAATTATTTGTATATAAGCCAGTAAGCGATATTCATAATGTTTTTAATACCTCCTACAGCAAGAAGAACTGGAAAACATGGAAAAAACCATAAAGAAGAATGAAAATAAAACAGGTGTTTAGCAGTTATATTTGTTTATTAGTCATGCTAAAAAGGCTATAAAGTTAATAAAAGTAATGACACGAGTATTAAAACGCAGCTGAATTTAATGGCATACTTTTAGGTGATTAACAGAATGTTAATGTTAATAAGGAAGAAAGCACACAACAACAGGAAATTTTAAAGTTATCAGACACAAGTAAATGTTCATTATATTATTAAATTAAATGGTTTCTGTTTCATTTGTATTGCAGAAAGGTTTTAAACCATATTTTTTTGTAGTTTTGAAAAATAAAATGTTGCCTAATTTTAGGCATATACATGCCATATTTCCTCTCTTATTAACCAGAACACTTTTATTCAAGAATTTTATTCAGTTTTCCAAAAATCCTTAAGCTTTTATACTTTTTTCCCTTCAATTATGGCATTTTATAGACCTTGTTAACCCCAATAATGTGATTTGAATTGTTATTAGAATTTTGAAATGAAATACATGTTTGCTCATGTGCAATTTAAAATGTCACTTTATGTAGCATGCCTTTAGGCTTTCAATTTCAACACAAATATTAATGCCAGTGACATACGACCCCAATAACATATGCACACAAAAGATTTTTGCATAATCAAATGGCAAATAAATTTGCGTTCTCTGTACTCATAAAAACCCAATTTATGGTGTATTTAAAATGCGACAAAAGAAAGGAAAATAAACAAATATAACCCGCATACAAATAAAAGTTAATAAACTCGTACACACATATGCACATAGGCAAATGCACACAATTAAACACACTTGTACATGAAGTTTTATTATTTTGCTAACAATCGCTCTCATCAACATACTCTACTGATTTATTTCCTCTGATAAAATAAGTAAACAAATGCAACAGAAACAACAACAACAACAATAATATCATATATTTATAATGTAAAAAAGAGAAAACAGGAAACAGAAACAATAACAAAATGTCAATGTAAATGTAAATACGAATGCAATAATGCTGAAATGCATAAAAACACCACACAATCTACCCATACATATACATATGTACACATACACATCATATGAAATGAACAGAGAATTGTTGTTAAAAATACCAAAACACACTGTGATGATTCAAAATAAAAACATAAACAACAGAGGTGGAGTACAGTGTAAATACAAAAACAAAAAGAAACATATTACAATAACAATAAAACACCAACAACAATATTAATGAATGATTCAATGTGTCAACGTATGACAACAGACCAGAGTAATGTACTCGTTACATGGTAAAAATGAAAAAAAAGTAAATATAAAAACACAAAAAATAAAAACTATCAATGAATGGAAGGAAATTAAAAAAAAAAACAAAATTCAAATTAATTTCAAATAAACAACAATAATTAAATGCATGTGTGCATGTATGTTGTGCGTATAATTGGTGAATAAAAGTCAACAAAAAACAACAAAAAAAAAATCATTCAAATGAAATCAAATTCTTTTTCTTTTTATTGTCTCAACAAACAAATCCCCATTGATTCACATAGACAGAGAGCTTAACGATACATACACACATTGAAACAATATTAAATAATGAACATCATCAATCTCTTGTCAAAAAAAAAAAAAAAAGCAAAGTGAGAAAACAATAACAATATATTTACCCTGTCAAACATACATACATACACATGCATACGTACATACGTACATGCACACATGTATTGGTATGAAATACAATTGTAAACATCGTTTTAAATATTGGCTCCATTTGCTTCAAACAAAAGAATGTGTGTTCATTTCGAAAGCAAATACAGTATCGTACAAAAGTGAAGCACAAGAGTTTTGTAAAGAAAATATGATTTAACATACATACATACATACATATTCGGTCATTATAACTATTCAGCCAGGATTACGATCTAGTTTATTACACCACTTATGTTGTGTGCGTTAATTTTATCCATGACTGGAGGGACCTACTGTTTAAAGTCGACTCCAAACGCCATAAACTTTTGTAAAAAACTTTTCATGGCAATTTTTTATTTACTCTCAGAGTTTTTGACAGAAATCTGCTGAGAGGAAGTCACCGAAAAAATATTTTTTCATATTTCGTTTTGATCGAGATATCTGACCTGTGGTTTGAACCATGGTCTCACGTTTAATAAGCTAACACACTACCTACTGGACTACGGCGACATGGATTAACAGCTCCAATAAAATTTTCGAATTTCTTTTAAAGAATCATCAGACTTTGTTACCATATATTGTCATTGGGTAAAGGTACCATAGTACTGCGATCATATAATCTATTGTACTGCTATCAATCTAAGTAAGGTATCCCTATAATGTCTTCAACTAACTTCAGTATGTTGCTATGTGTCAGCGAGGATAATTTTCCTGTCTAGCATCAGCCAGGTTCCAAGTATGTGTTTTGTTAATTCATTCTCATCATCACAGATTCTATCGGGTGGACCATCTATCGATCTAAATTTGAACCATCGATTATTTCGAATCTGGCAATACTTATGTCATTCTATTCTGTCACAAAATTCAGTATATTATCTCCACTGAACGTAATGAATTGATTTACGCTTGCGCAACGTTGGAATTTATTGGAAATTTATTTCCAAAACAATGACAATTGGTGGAAATTGCACGAAAACAGTGCCCGATATACGAAAGTTTATTGCTAAAGTTCTTGAAACTGGTTTCGGTTTCATTGTTGACGCTCCAAGAGGTGAACGTGGTTGTACAGTGCGTATACCCGAATATATCTGTTCCTCTCTCACTCTCTCTCTCTCTTTTCCCTTTCCTGAATATACTTTTCACACAAAGGTTGCATTTTGTAAATAGTCTCTGCACTTAACACGGTTTGTTGAACCATTTATACCATCCATACATAAATACCACGCTTAAAAAATTTACCTTAGATCATTACAATACATTCCGTCTGTATTTAATTGTAGTTTTGCCCTGTTGTTCCATCAGCATTTTGGAATACAATCCGGGCTTTTGTAGTCCATTGTTTTGCGTTTCTATGTGATTCAAATACATCTTTCAACAGAAACTTCCGAACTTGAATGATAATGGCCAACTTGTTGTAGCCAGGAAACCACCGTCAACAGCGAGCACTATACCAACCAAGTTTTGGTCTGATCTGATTGGAAGATCATACTATTCAATTTTGCAGATAGGAAGCGCTTCATGAAAGATCCGCTTTTTAAAAGCAAAGCAGAAATATACAGATTACAAAGATCCCAAAGTTTGAAGACGGTTTATGTTAACAGAAATGATATTTTAATGAATGCTTCACCATTTTCATGGCAAGAATTCCTGCTTAGTTTTATTCCTGACTGTAATTAAAAACGTACTTTTTTCGCTTTTGAAAAGGAATACTACGAGTATTTGATTTAGGTAAAACAAAAAATTTAAACTAAAACGTCACAGTTAATGTTTAAGATCTTCTCACATTTATTCATGGAAACTTGAAATTGGAATTGAAGTAAGATCTTAGGTTAGGTTAGGAATATACGAGCGAACGTATATTCTTTCGAAGGCTCTATGACTCCTACAATTTTACCACTCATATCTAGTTTCATGTACCTTTCATGTGGTTACCACAATGACCATCCTGTAGCTCTGACAACCAATGTCAGATTAAAAGTCGCTGTAGTCTAGTAGGTAGTGTATTGGCTTATTAGACTTGAGGCCATGGTTGAAACTCCGGGTCAAACATCTACAACAAAACGAAATATGGAAAAATATTCCATTTTTGACAAAAAAAAAAACCTCGGAGTAAATAAAAATTTCTCAAAAATCCGTCGTTCGGAGTAGACTTTAAACTGTAGGTCCCACCACTCATGTATAAAATTAACACACTCAACATAAGTGTTGTGAGAAGCTAGGTCGTAATCCTGACTGAAGGGTTGTTTACTACCAATTATGTATGTATGTATTGTCAGATTCAAAAGCCATACATTTCTAAGGGAGCCAATTGAGAAAGTCTTTCACTCAGAAAGTGCTGTACCGATTATGCTTTCTTATTAATCAAAGTCACTCGTATTACAATCATAATTAAATAGCCCATAGGCCTAGCTTATAAAGTGACCAGTGATTACATTCGTAGGAAACCTGTTTAAATCCTGGCGTTAAATGATTTTGTAATGACTAAGCCTGACCTTACTAATGAAAATCATCCACAGACGTTTTTAGCTGTCAAGCCATAGTTACCGATGCCTTTATGCTGCTAAATATGAATTAGATTGGGTTGAACTTCTATGATTTGATGAGGCGCTGTTGATAGTCTTTTTATTTTAAATTTTGCAACAATTCAACTTTTTTTTAATTTAAAATTCAAATTTTTACATAAATTTATAACTTTAATATGAAGATACATGCAGCAGCGGTAACAGTAAAATTAATTCGAATTCAATTGAATTTCGTGTATTAATTAAGCATTTAATTTGAGTTCAAGAAAATTATCCTCCTAAATTAAATTTTTACTTTTTAGATGTACTCTACTTACTACTGAGACTTCATTACTCGATTTCTTGTAGTTTTCCTTTTAAAATATTTGTTTTCTTACTTTTCTTGCTTTTTGTTCACACAATTTTTTTTTTTTAAATTTATTTCCAGACCACGTCGCCATCAGTCACTTTACTTGCTGACCACAAACGTCGTCACTGTCGTTACCAACGCCAACAGCTGCACGAGTTACAATTGTCGCAACGCCAACTCAAACGTCAGTTTAATGAATTAAAATATCATCGTATTGCCGAACGTGTACGCAGCATTGAAATTGAACAACATCGCATAGCGGATGCCAATTTCAATCTGTCACGTCAAATAGCCTCACTCGATAAATTACACTCATCGATGCTGGAACTACTCGAAGATGTTGAGAATGTTCAAACGAAAGTCGATAAAAATCTACCCGAATTACGTCACGAAATTTCAAAATTGGAATTTGCCAACGCCCAGCTAATGTCCGAACAGAATTTGGTGCGTGAGGAGGGTAAGAATGTGGCACGTTCACTGCAGGCAATGGCTGTCAGTGTTAGTACGTTGCAGGATGAACGTGATGGTATACGACGTATGCAAACGGGTTTCGGTGAGATGCGTACAAAAGTGGACCGTTTGCAGACAATGGTTGACGATGTACAAAGGGCTTTGCAACACCGTCAACACCGTGGCTTTGGCAATAACAATAAGGTGAGTTGTAGCATAAAAGAAATGAACAAGAAAGACAAAAGAGTAAAAAAATATGAGGCAAAAAAGAAATAAAATAGGAGTAAAAAAATATGTGTCCAAAGGATTTATTTGTTAGCGTTGAAAATCCAATACAAGAAACAATTTTTCTATGTGTGTGCGTGCATGTGTGAATATGTGTTTCACAGTAGCAAATATTTCATCATATTTTTGCGTTATCGTTCAAAAATCTGTCACGTTTTGTCAACGTTTGCATGCACATGATTTGCTTGATAAAATAAGAAATGGAAAGAAGACGTCATTTTGCATATTGCAACTCTAGCATTAGCGAACTGAAAACAGAGAATGAAATAAATGTCATATCCTAAATGCATGCTTTAAATAAATGCTTTAATTTAAACTCAACCCCTAAAAGCAGGCAATAAAATAACGATGCTCATCTTCTAAGTGCTGTTTGGTAGCCAAAGTTACTTCTTATTAGTTCTTTTAATTAAGCTATTAATGTTGTATTAAAAACGGAATAAAATATATGACATGCCCTAAAAGTATGCTTTAAATAAAATGTTTAATTTTAAAGTTGCGCCTTAAAGCATACATACATTTCGTATTAATTAACTTCTCTGGCCTAAAAGTATTCCTCATGAAGTTTTTTTTAGTTATTTTATGAATACCGTTCATAACAAAGGGTTTTAGGTATTCATTGCACTAAAAAGTAAATCGAAAATTAAAAAAAAAAAATTAAAAAAAATTAAATGCTTGAAAATTTCCTTACAAGACTTTGAATGATACACAAACCGATTTCTAATTTTCCTTTACAATATTTACGCAGGCGTGTATAAGAGTTTAAAATCCCATGTCTATTAAAATACATTTAAGCCTTAAAGTTTGCTAATTTTGCTTTCGCTATTAATGGTTACCAACTAAGCATATATCCTACAGAAAATTATATCATACCCGAACTTCCTCAACTTCTTTCAATTCACTACTCTAAGAGTTATGTATTACCATAATTTCCGTGAAGATATGTCATAGTACTGTGACCAAATGATCTATCGGTTTCCCCTTAAACTTTATAGGGTATCTCTGTAATATCTCCTTAAAGCCAGTTGCCCTGACCAATTTAAGGCTGCTGCCTGGTGTTAGAAGGAATAATTCAATGCCCAGCACCAGATATCCTCCGAGGTATTTCCTCCTGAGATACATTAGTGCATCATAGCTTCCAAGAATATGTTCTGAAGATTCTTTTTCACCATCAAAACACATACAATGTTTTGTTCTATACCACCCCAAATCTGAACAAGTGTATTTTGGGTGTAAAGTGCCCAGTCGAAAAATCGGTTACTAACTTCAAGTTGTTCCTGGAGAGTTTGATGCATGACTAAAATCTCCTCTTATTGCAACTACAAAATTTTGATTTCCTCAATCCTGGTCTGAGAAGCTACTTCCATCGGTGCAAGTTAACATACCACTCTCCTCCCTGCCAAGCTCATCTACCTTCTCATTAGCCATGAATTCCGACATGATCTGATACCCAGCAGACTTTCACAGACAGTGCCATACTATATTCGATTTAATCTCATAGGAACCCAGTGTTTGCACTGCGGCCTGACCGTCAGATAGCATTGTTATGTCCATTCATGTATTGTCATTTTTTCCAAGTGTCCATTGGCCCAGATCATATACATACTTTGCTTGCAAAACTGTATTATGTTCGGTTAGTATTTATGACTCTAATTTGGTTTCTAGTTCGCCTATATGGCAAGTAGTCGCACAGGACCACCAAACCTTCAACATTATAAAATAGTTGACATGAAGAGCTTAATATAATTAATAACAGAAGAAAATATATTTAAAAATTTAATTAAAATTTTTTTAAAGCATGATATAAGGGATTCATAAAACCAATTTGTTTTATAGAGTCGCCAATTTGTTTTATAGATAGCATTTTGAATTCGCATTTTGGTGTTAGAAAACCTTTAAAGTAATAATAATTTTAAATAGTTTCTATCCTCTAGCATATGTTTCAGCGTTCATGAAGCAATTTGAGGAAAAAAGCTCTGCATATTAAAAGGGATTCAAAAATAATTTAATATAAAAAAGTTTATAGCACAACATATTTTTATTTATCAATTTTAATTTCACATATTGCGTACATGTTTTATTAAACTGTAGCTTTGTTTTTAAATTTGAATTTTTCAATTTTTTTTTAAATGAAAAATGTATACGTCTATGGCGCATACAAACTTTCATTCATTCATTCATTTCGCTTTATTGCCATGTCATGTCGAGAAAGGCTATTAATTTAAAATTATTTTTCGTTCTTTTTTTTCTTTTTTTGTGTTTCTCGCTACCGCAATATTAGAAATCTTTACATCATCACTACAATACATCATATGCCACTCAACAGCCACACCAAAAGCCGCAAACCACAACAGGCATACAACAACAACAGCAAGAACAACAGACGGAAAATGCTGAATCTTTAGTTGCCAAATTGGAAAACGTTGAAGCACAATTTGAATCAATTATTGAAAAACTCCCTAAGGATTGTAGCGAAGTAACACCGTTAGCGTTGAATAACAACAACAATAACAACAATTCAAACTCTAGTGTTGGCGGTGGACTGTATCTTATTGCGCCATCAGCTGAACGTCATCCCTTGATGGCACATTGCAGTGGCGATGGCTGGACAACTGTACAAAGGCGTTACGATGGCAGTGCCGACTTCAATCGTTCGTGGGAGGATTATGCAAATGGTTTTGGTTCGCCGGCCGGTGAATTTTGGATCGGCAACGAGCAATTACATCATTTGACACTGAACAATTGTACACGCTTAAGGGTGGTCATGCAAGACATTTACGACAATGTCTGGCTGGCCGATTATACACAATTTTACATATCGTCACGCGCCGATGGCTATCGTTTGCACATTAGCGGCTACAGTGGCAATGCTTCCGATGCGCTGGACTACCAGCAGGACATGCAGTTCTCGGCCATTGATGTTGACCGTGACATATCACAAACGCATTGTGCTGCTAACTATGAGGGTGGGTGGTGGTTCTCTCATTGTCAGCATGCAAATCTGAATGGTCGTTACAATTTGGGCCTGACATGGTTCGATGCGGCCCGTAATGAATGGATTGCTGTCAAATCATCACAAATGATGATCAAACGCCAATCGACGGCGACTTGCAATTACATACAGGAAACTCTATTAAAATCAACAGCAACTAATAATGATGATTCAGTAACGACGACGACGACGACATCAAAGTCAACGGCAACGGCAACGACAACGTCGACATTAACGGCGACAATAAATTCTAACAAGTCAATACCTTTAAATAACTTAAGAATAGAGCAACATTCAACCATGGTGTAGAAAAATATTTCCCTGCTCGTCTACATTCCCTCCATAATCACATCACATCACCATCATCATCATTATCATTGTCATTATCATCATCATCCTATGCATAGCCATAACCTATGCATTTCCATCATCGTTGTTCTTATTCTTAAGTTATCTAAGCAGAAAGGCATAAGAATGAAAATCACAAAATTTTTAAATTTTTATTTGAAAATTTAAAAAGAAGCGGAAATAAAAGAGAGAAAGAGAGAACAAAAAGAGATTGAAATTAAAAACTTGTTAGAGTTAGAACCACCAAAGCCATACCTTATTATAGTTTGGAGTACAGTACGATTGTGTATGTGTAAATTGTGAGAGAAAGAACATTTAAGAGTATTTGAAAATACTTTTAAAAACGATTATTTAAGAGCGTAAGTGTAAAGCGAGTGAGAGTGTTTCAGTGGGTGTTGGTGCTAAAATATAAACAAAACAGGAAACTTAAATTAAATTAATTTGTAATTTTAATGCTAATTCTTAATGTTTTTTTTCGATATATATTTTTTTTAATTTTTATGAATTCAGTTACAATATACTTAACCACTTCTTCACTGGTGATTCGAGGTTCACTGTTTTATTATGTTTTTTAGACTTTTGTCATTTTGTCCCTTTGTACTCTATAGACACATCCCATATAAGTGACAATCATTTGATTTGAAATTAGGAATATGAAGCGAATTCTTAAGAATCCCTCAACTAAGCTCGCAGCTTACAAAAATACTCCCCTTCCATGAATATGAGGCCATATTTTATTGGGAAGTCGCCGTAGTCTAATAAAGTGATGTGTTGGTTTATTAGATGTGAGGCAACGGTGCAAACCCTAGGTCAGACATCTCGATCAAAACGAAACATGAAAAAAATATTTCTTAGATCATCATAATTATTATTATCTGCGACCATACTACTATTATACTACTTAAATTTATGTAGAGTATCCTGACTGTTTTCTTGTATGTCTCCTACAATATTATTGCCCTTGAAAATTTCAGGATACTGCTCGGTGTCGTCGAATATAATTCTCTGTCATACACCTCATAAGCGCTTAGTAATTAAATGTTCCAATTATGTCTTCTGAAAATTTATTCTTATCACAACTGCATATACTTAGATATTGGCTTCGAGACGATTACAAACGCATTTTGAGTCCGAAAATGCCCTTTCGAAAGTGCGAGTTCGAATCTTGGATTAATTTTATGACTAAAATCTCCTCCTATTGAAATTACTGCAAAAAAGTTTAGATACCCATATACATCGAGGACAGTCTCCACTTGTTTATATTTTCACTTTCGCTGACTATACCCTTCCAAAAGTATTTGTCCACTTTCTAGAAAGGTTCAGACCCTGTCAGCGGCTTAGAAGCTCCCCTATTCGCATGATCATCTACCTTCTCATTATCGTGAATCCCCACTTGACTGGAGTCAAGAAGAGTGTGACACTTAATCCTTTTCATAACGGATACAACTTTCCCATATGGTACCAAACATTTTTCAATTTGATCTCATAAACGTCGAGTGATCGGCTGGCAGTCTGACTGTTAGATGGTATCAGTATGTTCCATCCTTAGTACTTTCTAACTTTCCAAGTTGAATTAAGCATATCGTTCGATGGCTTTGATTTGAAAGGAATATACTAGCAATTCTTCCCATGGGTTCGGAATAGTTTACTCTGTCATCGACTCATTCGTCACCTGTCACCTTAAAATGGTCACCTTTATAAATCATTATGTAGCCTCTAGACTACTTCATTCACTTTTGTTACTAAAACTAGTTGCAAAGCCTTATTAACAAAATTCTACTAGTTCGTGTCAGGTGACACTTTAGAAGAGAGAAGTCAGCTAGTCGACTTATCAGATCACAATGTTTCCTAATGAATCACGTATTAGACTTGTCTCCCATAGTCCTAATCATAAATCCAACTAGGCTGGGCCACTGAAAGGTTCACTGCCTAGGTTATAATGGCAGACGCTTGTCCCAATAATATTTAGATTGAGAAGTTTAACAGGTGAACACACAGATGGCATTTATGGCATTAAATCCATTTGATTTTTAGTTGATCTTAACCTTCAAAATTAAGTCTCTGTACTGTGTTGGCTTATTAGACATAAGGCCTCGGTTCAAATCCCAGGTCAAACATTAAAAACGAAAATATGAAAATATTTCTTCGGTGACTTCCTCTCAGCAGATTTCTGGCAAAAACTCTGAGAGCAAATAAAATTGCCATGAAAAGATTCTCAAAAATCTGTCGTTCGGAGTCGGCTTTAAACTGTAGGTCCCGCCACTCATATATAAAATTAACACACACTACATATGCGGTGTGAGAAACTAGCTCCATAATCCTGACTGAAGGGTTGTAATGACAAAATATGTATGTAAGCTTCAAAAGACACGTATACAAATGTTACAGCTGTCGGTACATCAGTTTGAAGGAAAGAAAGAAAGCCAAATTACGTGAATTGGGTTAGCAACTGCTTTTTCGTCCTTTGTATTTACCAGATTTGATGACTATTCAATGTTTCTCCATTATTATCCCCGTTAGTCCTTTACTGATATATGTTTTCCAAATGTAAAGCATGGAACATTAAATAAGTTATTGGGAGAATTCTTTAAGCGAAGTTATGGCACAGTAGAGCGTTAGTATAGAGAAAGCCAGCTTCAAACATTTTTGACTTCCAATTGATTTTTCAATGATTTCTATTTATTTTTTAAACATCAAATGAGCAATTCTTAAATGCAATGATAATGATTATAAGTAAACTGAATAATTTAATAAATTAAAACAACAATAAAACAGGCAAAAAAATATATATTAAAATTTAATTTATTTTAATGCTATTTCCGTTTCCTGTTTTCAAAATAGTCCAACATTACCAACACATGCAAATAAGAATATTTTTTTTAATTTTTGTTTTTGTAAATAAAATAAAACGGACTTATTAAACTGATTTTAATATTTTAATTTATTTTTTATTTTTATTTTAAATTTAATTTAATTTTAAATTTAATTTAATTTCTTTTACTTGAATTATATTTTTAATCAACTAAATTGAATATAAACTAAGTTATTAATAAATAAATGAATAAATAAATAAATAATAAACAAGAAGAGGAAGAAAAGAAAAAAAAACTGCTATTAAAACAATATGAAATACACACTCACATAACAAATAAACAAACAAACAAACAATAAACCTAAGCGTCCATTAACAGTCAATATCACATAAATACAAAACAAAACATTTAGAATTAAAAGTTAAAATAAAAACAAAACATATATATTTAAACAAAAAATGAAGAAGAAGAAAAAAATAATATTAATATATAAATAAAATCAATTAAATTAAATACGATAAATAAATAAGAAACAATAAAAGAGAAGGAGGAGGCGGACAGGAAATAAAGAAATCAATAATAAATGATAAACAAAAAAAAAAAAAAATAGTTACTATGAGTAGATAAGTATAATCAGTCAGTCACACATACATTATAAAATTTATTTTATTAATTTTGAATGAATTTTTTTAAAAGAATTTATTTCTAGAATTTATTTCTAAAATAGAATCAAATATAAAAAATAAAAAATAAAATAAACTTATTTATCAGTATATGTATGGTATATAATGAATGAATAAAATATTTAAGAAATATTTGTAAATACGATAGTAATTTTAATTTGTATTCCTATATTTATGATTACCTTAGTTTGTATGCATTGTGTATGTCTAATTGTATTCTAAGTTAATGAATAGATAACAAAAAAAAAAACAAAACAAAAAACAAAAACAAATGAAACTATTTATAACAAAAACTAAAAAGTAAAGCCAAATATTAAACAAAACAAAAAAAAAACAAAAATAATGAAAAAAAAAATTAACAAAAAACCGAAAGAAATGGAATTTTATTTGATTTTGTAGATTCAATTACTTCAGTCAATTACTTACGGTCAGGTTTTTAAGACCTAGCTTCTCACACCACACCGTACTAATTTTCATCCATAAGTAGCGGGTCCTACAGTTTAAAGTCGACTCCGAACTACCGGTTTTTGAGATATTTTTTCATGGTAATTTTATTTTACTTTCAGAGTTTTTGCTAAAAATCAGTTGAGAGGAAGTCGTCGAAGATATGTTTTTTCATATTTCGTTTTGTTGAAAACATGTATCTGGCCTGGGGTTTAAACCATGGTTTCACGTCTAATAAGCCAACACACTACCTCCCAGACTAAGGCGACTTCTTAAAACTATTGACATGAAATATTTTTTATTACAATCTGGCAAATAATTTCATTACATTTATGTAATTTATGTAAAAAACTCGCACCTACGAGTTACAAGATGAAGTCCATTAAACCAATTTTTGAATACTCCTTGCATACATTAAAGCTTCAAATGCTGCCTGAGTAACAAACCTTGTCAGCATAAAACAATGACTTAACATAGTCATAGTAATTCAGATGCTTTAAATTTCACGTGAGTGATCTCATCAGAAAGTTTTCACCAAATTATTTTTAGTAAATGCAACATGCTAATATTTGTAATCCGATCTTCGAATTAATCTCTTCTATTTCTTGTAAGGATGAAAGTGCATTGAAAAGTCAGAAACAGGGACTGCAGTTGCAAATTGACTACAAATTCCTTTATGCCAGATGCAAAGGTCTATAATAAAGCCCTCATCATTGTTATTTAGGTGATTTAAATCCCTTGTGAGGGAGCTGGTGATTGGGACCGTTTTTGGAAAGAAACATATCTCCAAAAAGATTTTATAATAAATCGATTAGTAATCGTTGTTACGATTATTGTCATTAAGGTTAAGATGTTCATTATTAAAAAAAAATTTGTAAGCATGATTCTCAATTCATCGTAACAACAGCTCTCTGTAACATTTCGAAATCAATAAGGATAGCTGACATGTCGACAGCATTTCAAACGCAGCAAACCCTGAATTTTGTTGGATATAATGGTGTTGAAAATCTTCGCAGTCTAGTAGTTAGTGTGTTGGCCTGTCTATTTTCAAATTTAATTTTTCGGCCGTTAATTCGTTAATTCTGTAACACATCGCTTTGTCCCTAGCCTATGTTCGTCTGTTTCGTACCCTTCATCATAAGATCTACTATAGTACATTTTAGGCTTGAAGCGATTACTATTCTGCAAAGATGTTTGTTCAGTCAACAATACCTTTTAAGAAAGTTGGTTACTGTCCTGATCCCAAAATAATTATTTAACAAAAGCTTAGATTGTCTTTCTACTTTTCAACAAGAATTTAATTGACCTTGTTATACAGACTAAACAGATGAATGCCCTATGTTTTGTAGAGGCTTGACAACAATATTAGATAAAGGTAAGAAAGATCCCCTAGTCTGGAATATGGGTATCACATGAATTTAATGATAGACAGTTGAAAAAAAAACGAAAAACTAGTTGTAAAATTTTGCTTTAAAGACACAATAGGTAATCATTGCTGCATCGAATTGTTATTGGCGATGAGAAATGGCGCAAACATCAACTTTCGCTGCAAAACGAGATCTATTCGGCAGGAAGACAATGCTGTGTGTCTGATGCGACCAGAAAGCTATGGTGTACTACGAGTTTCTCAAACCATTAATACGGTTGAAATGATCAATTTTAAGATTCAGCAAGAAACTTTTGCAACATGACATCCGCCTGCACAGAGTTAAAAACCGGTTCAGGATACAATCAAAACATTAGGAGTTGGTACCCCACCGGCCATATTCCGACTAATATTTGTTTGTTTTCATCGATAGGGCATACATTGGTTGAGCAGCATTTCCATTCCTACGAGGAAGCCAAAAACTGGGTGACTAATTGCTTTGCTTCAAAAGATGAACAATTTTATAGGCGTAGAATCTACAAATTGCCAGAAATATGGAATAATTGTGTAGCCGGCAATGGCCAATATTTTGAATAAAATGTTGCTTACTTTCCTATTAAAAATTAATGACAAACCTCAGGTCAGACATCTGCAACTAAATGGAATATGAAAAGAAACATTTCTTCAGCGACTTTCTCTCAGCAGATTTCTGGTAAAAATTCTGAGAGTAAATATTTCCATGGAAAGTTTCTCAAAAAATCTGTCTTTCGAAGTTAACTTTAAACTGTAGGTCCCGCCACTCATGTCTGGAATTAGCACACACAACATAAGTGGTGTGAGCAGTTAGGTTGTAATCCTGACTGAAGGGTTGCAATGATCAATTATGTATGTACGTATGCATGTGTGTATTCGTGGTTATAGGTATAGACCTGGCATCAACTTGGCTATGAGGCAGTAGAATCTTCCATTTCACTGTGGCGAGGTTATGAAAACTTCTTATATCGGACTTTAGAAAATTTAAATCGAATCTGCACATGATTCATAATTCAGTAAAGCATTTCACTTGTTTTACAAATTCGAATTATATTTTCCAAGTATTCCAATTGCTTTCCTTTTTAGTTTTTTTTTTATAAATTTTGTGCAAAAAAAAAGTTTTGTTTCGAACAATAATAAACAAATTTTCACAAATATTCCCATAGAAATACAAAACTTTTGTTTTCATATCAAACGATGCTGTACTACAAGGATGGGTGTGCGTACAATACTAAGCCACTGCTGTACCACATTTAGGAATGAAGGTGCGTTTGTGTATTTTATTGAAATATTTTGCAAATATGGTACTGTTTGCCGGAAGTACAATGTATGTTTGTATGTGTATAATATTTATTTATTTATTTATATGATACAATGATACACACATACATATGTATACGCATATTGGGATGTTTTTATGATTTCTATGCTATTGTTTGCATATGTTTTTGTTTAAATTTTTATTTGCAATTTGCAAAGAAAAAGAAGAAGAAAAAGAAAAATGTACACAATAAAATAATACTTAAGAGAACAACAGCAGTAACTTGAAGAATATCAATAAGATTGTACAGACGTATGACAATAACAATAAAAATAACAGGAGAACAATAACAGCAACTGTAGATAACAACATCAAATTACTTTTGAATTTTTCAATTTTCAACTAAAAATAGAAAATTAAAGGCGTACACAAGACTTGAGATATGATTCTACTAAAAATTTATAGGTAAAGTCGACTATGTGGTACGATTTAATGTAAAAAATTACTTTCTGACTGCTGTTAAGGTACTCTTTGAAACTCCAATACATTTTTTATTTAGTGTAGGGTACCCATGCTACTATTCTAGATGGAAAAACAAAACGAATGCAATAAATTTTTCGCAATTATTTTCTATTCTAAAGGAAATGAAAAAAACTCTAGAAATTTTCTTTATTTTATATTTTGTTTTTGTTTTGTTCTTATCTTTCTTTTGTTTTCTTTAAATGCATAAATTAAGTTCAAAGATAAAATTGCTGATTTACACACAGAAAACTTAATTGCTTCCTTAAGGAAATGCAAAGATTGAAATTGAAATGCCTTTTGGCTGGAAATCTTTTGTCAAAGGAAACTTTTGAACTGAAATTAAGAAACAGAACGGAACATTATTTGAATTGTTTTTGTGTATATATTTCATGGCTTATTAAAATATCGTGTTAAATAACTTACACAGAGTCGTAATTTTCATTAAAAGGCCTACTTATATTGGTAATTACCCTCAAACATATCTGTTTTCCTTTAGCCAAGAATCATATACCGATGCTTTGAAGAATAAGTCTGTTCCAAAGTAAAACCTATTGAATCCGAATGAATCACAGTTTTAGTTGAATAATTTTATGACAAATCAGATGCTTCTAACTTCAACTGATTGAAAACGTTATTTTTCGTTCTCCTTACTCTATATTTATTTTCGGTCTGGTAACTTCTACATGTCTGGTTGATTATTTATGATTTTTCTTTTCATTTCAATATTGTTACGAAAATGAAATAAAATCTAGATACTGATGTTTTGCTTTTACATCGTTTAACATTAAAATTATAAACAAAAGCTATAAAAACAAAACAATGCAGTAAACAAACTTATTATCGTACTGCTAAATATGGCAATAAACACCAACATAAAAAAGGTAAACAAGTAAACAAAAATATACCAACAACACTACAATAATAAACATAAACATCGATGTTTACACTTATAGAGTTTTCGAGAAGGCAAAGTCACGAACGTTCGCCTTCAAGAACATTCATCAGACTGTTTACTTTGCCATATATGTAAAAGGCAATGCAAATGAGGCGACAGTCTTTCTATCAGGCCTATCTTTAAGAGTTTCCTATCTTTGAATTTAAATAAAACAAAGTGTATGTGAGATATCATCGACATTTTCTATTCGTTTACAAAACCTATTTATGCGATATATTATCATTCTAGTGTCCACCACGGGATAGATTCGAAATGTTCAATTTTGCACGAATCTGGATAATAAATCAGGCTAAATTTTAATACTAACTTGAGCTTTATTGGATTTGTAGCGTCTGTGGTTAGATTTTGATAATTTTGTTAGTTCACGTTTCCATGAATTGTAATGGGCATTATTTATAGTCAGTAACACCCATTTTGACAGTTGATAACGGCCATCTTTATGAAGCTACATCCGTCAAATTAGCTCTCATTTATTCTGTCTGTTTTACCAAATCTATATGAACGGATATTGCATTCAATAACACACTCACATAAAAAAATTGTTTTCATTAAAATGTCGCCGTAGTCTAGTAGGTAGTGTGTTGGCTTATTAGACTGAAGGCCCGAGTTCAAATCCCAGGTCAGACATCAAAACAAAAATATGAAAACATATTTCTTCGGCGACTTCCTCTGAGAGTAAATAAAATTGCAATGAAAAGCTCCTCAAAAATTTGTCGTTCGGAGTCGACTTTAAACTGTAGGTCCCGCCACTCATGTACAAAAATTAACGCACACAGCATAAGTGCTGTGAGAAGCTAGGACGTTGTACAATGGGTCAATTCGACCTCCAGGTACTGTACTTGTCACAGTTGACAAGTACACGTCCTCTAACCTAAGACCTAACCTAACCTAACCTAAAATGTGTGTTCTGTTCCAAGTACCGCACGAAAAATTATCTTCAGCAAGATAGACCGTTTCTGGATGAATTATCAAATTTGTGATACGAAAAAGACTGTTGCGTGTGGAGAACGGCATTACTGTAACCGGAAGAGCCTTATAGGTCGATGATAATCAACTTCTCTTAATCCGATTGATAATGTACAACATGGAATGATAAGAGGATGGCGCTACGTACTAAATAGCTCATGCCATATTAGATATACAGAAGCGATTTGAGGGCATGGTCATCTCACGTGAATGTAATAGCGCATGAAGTGATTGACTTTTACTTGTAGCGTGTATTGAAAATTTATTGTACAAAAGAATTATAATTGAACGAAAATTGATCGCGGAGAAGGACCCACAGTGCTCGGTATACTCAAGTTTATTTCTAATGTTTGTGAAACTGGTTTCATTGCTGATGCGCCAAGGTATGAGCGTGCTCGTACGTACGAAAAGATCGAAGCTGGGACAGAGAGCTCGGTATAACGCCTTGGAGCGGCTTGTGGAGCGGAGGTATCATTGGGCTATATTTCCTTGAAAATGAGGACGACGCAACTATTATAGTCAATAGAGCCACCTATCGCAACATGATAACCGATTTATTATACCAGCTATTCATGGTATTGATGTGAATGATTTTTTCAACAGGATGATGCAACTTACCACAACATCAAACGTTTGATGGCCGTTTAATTAGCAGAAATAGTGATGTCAATTGACCGCCAAGAAGCTGCAATTTCACACCGTTGGACCATTTTCTGTGAGGCGCCCTTAATCAAAAGTGTTACGCCGACAAACCATAGACAATTGAGCATTTGGAGGCCAACATTCGCGAAAATTGGTTCGATCTGAATGAGGTACTGTGAGGCTAGCCTCGACAGTATATAAATGAAATACTAATCCATTTCTATCCGTAATAATTGTACTTTACAGCAAAAGCAAAAAATTTGCCAAAATTTCAAATCTTATTACATTTATTGCATTTTTAAATGGCCCACCCATTTGATTTACTCACGTTATGCTCATATTTAAAATGTCTTCAGAAAGCAGTGTTTACCATTTCATAGCACAATTGTGCAGAGAGAACTCACATGCATTCTTGTGTTTTTTGATTTAGTTGTCGATCAGAATGCGACAAGAACACATGTGCGGCGGATGCTTTACCATTTTTTCAGAATGACACTCAACAATTATTGTATGTTAAAAGATGCTTTTGATAATATTCAATGCCTTATATGTTATAAAACATTTAAGACTTAAATGTTGCACGACTATCAGAAGTCGGCTAATGTTTATGTTTTTTGCAAATATATTATTTATTATTATTATTATTTCTTGTGGTCGCTAAAACGTGAAATTGACACAATTTCCAATAAACAATCTAGATCCATCAAAAATTTTAAAAATTTTTAAACTAAAAGTTCATTTGATAAGATGACATATATGTTATATTTTTTAAATAATAACTACGTTAATTTTTGTCCATTTTGATCAAATAAAGTGTGAAACTTTTCAGAAGAGAATACACTTTAAGAATGTCACCACTTATTTTATATTTTTTTAATTAAGGTTTGCTACTTTGAATGGACAAACTTCAAAAAATATGTAAGGAAATCAATTTTTCCAAGTTTACCCGGTCAAAAATCATTACGTGTAAATTTGAACCACATGTTTATGTATACCGTTTTAAAAAACTTTTGATTTTGAAAATAGATTAAAAAACAATTGGGTAATCAATAATTTTGTGTGAAAAGATTAAAAATCGGTTAATCGGTTTTT